>ML807232.1:0-38817 GCA_009831015.1 Picea engelmannii
TTTCCAAGGAGGGAATCTCTGTGAAGAGATCCCTACCGGGGCATTTCCGGGAGCAGATAAAAGGGAGACTGCCTCCCGAGAAAGGCTGGGCATGATTAGATTCATTTATCAACGTAAGCCGAGCACGGTTTCCTCAGTGTTAAACATATATCAACTCATTCATATCAAGCACTACGCGGATATTCTCATGCTGACATCATTTACAACTTCACGGTTCTATGAGCTAACATCTACTTCATATTAACAATTATAGCACAGACAATTCCTTCACATGAAACATTTACAATTCCACAGTTCATGAACATATGTGACAACATATAAATTTCACAAGGAAATATGAGCAAAACACTTATCAGAAATACTTCAGCACTGGAAGAAACTGCTGAGAGGGGTGCTCATTTCCACCCAACCGTAGGTGTAGTGACTCCTAATGGATTTACCACCAGCCACCCCCGAGATGAGACCACGATGTCCTGAGACCTGCGTCTCTCTGTTTGCCAGTGCCCAGGAGCGAAGGTTGCAATCCCCTCCTCTCTGCGGTCACTCACTCTGCATAGAACTGCCTGAGTTCCCCTCGCGTCCCCTACCCTTCCATCGCTTTTTCCATACGCCTTATCCTCTCGCGAGGTTGTGTGTGGCGCGATTTCCCTCGCACTGATCAGGCCTGACGACTCTACGGATGGGCGGTTCACCATCCCATCCCTCATCAAGCCATCCGCCTACCAGTCTGCGAGCCATTAATTTTCAGGGCCAGCGAGCTGCTTTTGGTTCTCCGGGCCAGTGGAGTCCAAATACGGTATTTAATTCTCAGTGGGAGTTAACGCCACCTTTTCAGGTGCCTTCCACCGCCATTGTGGTCTCTTTTTTCTGCACATCCCCTCTCAACAGTCCTGTAAGATAAATTCATAATGTTATTTACATTTATCGACCTTCTTCATAAGGTCCCTTCACACCATACATTCACATTTTCATCATGCTTTAGCATGGTAATTCCTGTATTAGGATTAATTACAAATTTGGGGGAAACAGGGTGTTACACTAACCCAATCCCTAATATGATGCAATTTTTGTCAGTTGCAAAGAAGTGCATGGAAGAAAATTTTTCCAAACAAATTGAGGTGTTTCAACAACAAAATCAAGCATGCAAAATAATATTATCCAAACAGATAGACAAAACCAACAAAATAGATATCAACCAAAGGGAAATAATGGTGGTATAAGCCGAGGCCTCCTCAATACAACCAAAACCAAAGAGTTCCAACTCCTTTGAATGCTAATAATGTGGTTGATCAAGATATCTTAACATGGTGCAATCCTTTGAAAAACCACATAATCAAGACACTTCCTTAATTTCAAAAGAAGCCTTCCAACTAGCAAGTGAGACCAACAAGGATGGATCAAATGATTCCAATAATTATGTGGATGAGTGGCTTGATATGTTCAACAATGTTTTTAAAATTTTTAATGATAAAATAAAAGGAATAAAGGAGAGAAGTCTTGATTCTACAACCATTGCTATGGATTTAGCACCCAAACCATCTCAACAGGAGATAAATAATATGATTAGAGATAAATATTGGGTTACTTATCAATGTAGGGGTAAACAAGCTCAACAACAAAGTAATCCAACACAACAACCCCAAGTGGTTGTTGAACTTATGCTTATATTGAGCGGACAGGTGGGTGAATCAGTATAAGATAATTTTTACTTTATTCAACCAACAATCAATCATTCATTAGATGAGAAACAATAATCACAATGCATAGAGTTTAACATGGAAACCCAATCGGGAGAAACCATAAAACTTATCTTTATAAATGTCTATAGGAACCAACATACTGTTACAAAGCTTGTAGGCACCAACCTACTAGGGACACCAATATCCTTAGTTGAGTACCAACTCGACAATATGTAGGCACCAACGTATTGGAGACACCAATCTCCTTAGATGAGCACCAACTCAGTAAGATGTAGGCACCAACCTACTAGAGACACCAATCTCCTTGACTGAGCACCAACTCATTAAGACCTATATAGACACCAACATAAGAGCCTCATACACAAATCACTTATGACTTCACCTGCATGCTTCATACCACATATAAACCTTCAAACCCTAGTCACATGTAGTCTTCATGCCCTAGAGATCCTCTTAACATCATTCTCAGAATATGATCCCAGATTGCAACATCACAACCTTAAAACAATACACTTTTCAACATCACATACCTTCAATTCTTCATAGCGCACCTTAAGAACAAGAATATCCCAAAAAAACCCCTCAAACTTCTCTTGCGCACCTTTAGATCCCAAAAGGACACCCCAACTCCTTTAGTGCACCTCAAAACTCTTCTGCTCACCTCAGACTTGATCTCTTGCCGGGTTTCTCTTCAAATGCATACATCTATCTTGTATTTATAGTATTTTTGTCCTCACTTTTAGGGCTGACCCATAAATACTGGCTAAGCCAACCTAAATTTTCTGGCTGGGTTGTCAGATGGAAAAACTCATATCTCCTCATTCCTAGGGAGTTAGAGGGATTTCCATATAATATTGGAAAGGAACCAAAATAAGATTTCTAATCATATAATCTATGATCCCATTTGAGCTAGGTATCTAGGGTAAAAATTCCTTCAAATATAGGGTATCCAAATTGAGCATAAAAAATCCAAAAACAATATTTCCAACAATAACAATATTCCAATGTTTATCTTGGACATCTGTAGTCTCCCCCTGTCTTTGACATCAATGAAAACAATATTTCCAATAATATCCCCCTTTGTCATTGATGGCAACCCTTAGTTAATTTTGATACTCCCCATGTTTGTGATTTTCCTTATGTCTGCAACTTCTCCCCCTTTGACATCAATCAAAAAGGGATGCTCCCCCTGAGCTTGTGCTTCCCTTCACTGAAGATATGAGAACGATATCACTCCCAACTTCTGTTCCATACAACATTTTTCTCCTTTGACTTCATCGAGTATGTATACATCGCTTGAGGCTTTGTTTTCATTTTCCACTAATCTTCTTGAAGTTGATTTCCTTATCTCACACCTTTTAGAATGAAATGTGAGGTTGTAACCTTGATCACACATTTGACTGACACTTAGAAGATTATTCTTTAACTCTTCAACACAAAATACATTTTGTATTTTTGTTTTTCTATTATCAAGACTAACAATACCTTTTCCAACTATCCTTCCAGAAGAATTATCTCCAAAATTAACACTACCTCATTTTTCTTCCTTTAGGGTGAGAAATTTGTTTTGATTCCTTTTCATGTGTTTTTAACATCCACTATAAATGTACCATTGGCTTCCTTTGTCTTGAGAATACCTTGCAAGTCCACATTCTTCCTTCTTTGGTTCTTCTTGCTTCCTTTTCCACACCTTTGTGTATTCTTCTCTATGCTTGGTAAGAAAATCTTCTTCCCTGATTTGTTTAGGAGACTTTATTATGTTGCTTCTACAGTCACATGCTATCTACCCATAGTTATTTCACTTATAAGATTCAATGTTGTAATCAAGTATGGGAAAAAATGAATTGTAGTTTCTATCAACAAACCCATGAGAACTTCTGGTTTTTTTGCTCACACAATCATTCTTTAAGGATTTATAAGAACCTTTTTTTCTTCTATATATCACATGATCACTTCTTGCATAAGCTCTACAATCTATTGCTTTATAACCAAAATTATTGCGAGAAAAACAATAGCCAAGAAAAAGATTTTGGTACCGGTTTGTGAAAGGTCTTCTTGGTGGAACAACTCTTCTGAACTCATTCTTGTGGGAAGAATCATATTTATGTTGGTCATCATTTCCTTTTCTATTGTTTCTTTCATTGTTGATGGAGCCTTTCAAAATATTGGCATATCTTTTAGACATTTCTTCATTTTCCTTTTTTGATGGCTTTGTGACCTCAGTGCTTGCATCTCCCTTGGGGGTATTTTGTTTTTCATCATAGACAAGACATGTCTTGATGAATGATGACCTTTGGAAACTAAGAATATTATCTAATATTTCAATACGTTTTCCAATCTTCAAGATTCTGTTCAATTGATCAATTTTTTTCTCTAGTTCCTTTCTTAAGGAAACAATTTCAGTCTATAGCTTCTCACAATTTTCTTCTTTTTCTTTCAAGTGGCTTCTCACCACCTCTTCTATCCTTTTTTCCTCTTCTAGTTGAGTCTTCAGGATGATAACTATTTTTCTGTTTTATCAAGATCATGATCCTTCTTTTCATATTTATGCAATTTCTCTTTCTGCTTTTATCTTTTCTCCGAGTTTTCCTATTTCTTCTAAGGAACTAACGAGTTCTTTTTCAAGATTCACTTCCCCATCATTGTCTACTTCTTTCGAATCTGATTTTATTTATCAATAGACTTTGTATCCATGGCTATGAAGAGGAGTTCTTCTTGATCAACCATGTGTTCTCTCAAGATCTACCTTCCAGTGGTTAGACCGTTTCCAAAGGAACCTGCTCTGATACCAATTGTTGAACTTATGATTATATTGAGAATGGGGGGGGGGGAGGATGAATCGGTATAAGATAATTTTTACTTTATTTAACCATTCATCAATCATTCATTACCCGAGAAACAATAATCACAATGTACAAAGTTTAACATGGAAACCCAATCAGGAGAAAACTATAAAACTTATCTTTAGAAATCTTTGTAAGAACCAACCTACTGTTACAAATCTTGTAGGAACCAACCTATTGGAGACACCAATATCCTTATTTGAGCACCAACTCAAAAATATGTAGGAACCGACCTACCGGAGACACCAATCTCCTTAGCCGAGCACCAACTCAACAAGATGTAGGCACCAACCTACCATAGACACCAATGTCCTCGACTGAGCACCAACTCAATAAGACCTGTATTGAAACCAACATAATATCCTTATACACATAGTACTTCTGACTTCACCTGCACGCTTCATACCATAGATAAACCTTCAAACCCTAGTCACATGTAGCCTTCATTGCCTAGCGAGCCTCATAACATCATTCTTAGAATATGATCCCATATTAAAACATCACAACCTTAAAACAACTCACTTCACAACATCACAACCTTAAAACAACTCACTTCACAACATCACATACCTTTAGTTCTTCATAGCTCACCTTAAGAACAAGAAAATCATAATAAAACCCCTGTTGAGACCATTTCTCACATTCGAGTTTCCCTCCCCTTTCTATCTTCCCAACTTCTTTTTTCCATTTCTTTTCCCTCTTCTATACTTACCCAAATTCCCCTCCCCCCCACCCTTTTTTTTCCCCTTCCATTCTCCCTTTCTAGTTACTATACTTAGTTGTTTTTCTTTTTAGAATGGCGGGTTCACAGACTCACTGGTTCTCACTTCCATTCATATTCCCATATCATGAGTCCGACCGACTGCCATGTTATTCTATACTTGACCGTTTCTGCAGTCACGGGTTCGTGGGTTCTAGCTTTTAGATTCCAAGTTACGCGATATCCATTTTGCACCCAAATATCCATGATCTACATTATGACCATCAGACTCATCGAGCTCCTAAGTATCTCATCTCTCCTATATTGAGTCTGACCGACCGCATTACAACACTTAGCCCATTTTTGGCCTTTCGCAACTGCGGGTTTGCAGGTTCCCGGATTGGCGGGTTCACAAAAATTCCCAAATTCTAATTGCTCTCGTCCATCCCCGCCATCCACATTCTTTTCCCAATACGAATTTAAGAATGGTTTAATGCTACTAACTCACCATGCAAGTTCCGTAAAGATCACCATTAATAGGTGAAGGGCTCGAGGATATTTTTTCATTAAACCTCATTAAAGCATGATTTGATGAAGATTATATCATGGTTATCTCTCTCAAGCGCCCATTGCAAATATTATATGGATTAAAGGAACACTCTCGTCAACCTATGGATGCAACAACTCGATAACAATTATGTGGTGATACTTTGAAATTTTTTGGGCGTGAGGACCAGAACTTTCAGTGTTCTAGAGCGTATTCTTACTATCCATCCCCTTCTACTCAGAAGGAAGTGATTTGGACGCCCTAAATTGCTCATGCAGGGTGTGTCCCTGAGGTTTTTGACTACAAGGAACTATTTGCATGGTGCGTTGAGAAATATATACCAAGTCAACGGGTTATTCAACTTCAAGACCATTCTCCCATCTCTCTTTCACCTCAAGTGTTTCGTAAGATGTTGAAACTCCCTGAACCAACACTTACTTTCAAAGGAGAGGATTGCAGGGATTTTCTGAAAAAGCATGACAATGGCCTAGACCTCTTGCTTGAATTCTTGGAGAATCCCGTGGCCATCCCTGAAGATATTACCGGGTTGCAGGTCAACTCTTTCAAAAACCCCTTTCGGGAAATTACTTGGTTATTCACCAGGGTGATAGGCTAAGAAAGTACCGCCAACATTTCCCGTATGATTCTTTATATCTTATATTTTACTGTCAAAGAGAAAGCCATTTTCGATTGGGTAAAACCGATTTCCATTGAAATATCTTCCCAATCGTCACAGTACAAAAAATATAAGAAATTATTTTTGGCCTCTTATTTGGTGTTTGCGATAACATATTGCTGTCAATTTCCTAAATTATCTATCTGTAAGAGGGTGGACTGTGAATTTGACCCAGTTACTTTTTGGTACCAAGTGTCGTGGAGACACAAAGCTTGTCTCAATTTTTAAAGGATTTTTATTTGGAAAAGATACCCCCAGAATATCCGATCAGGCAAGTAAATTCCTGGATAAAAAGGGGACGTTGGAGAAAATGGAAAATTACAATGTCATCAGGATTTTTGGTTTTAAGGAAAATCCCTCCTTTCTTCCATGCCATATATCTGATAGAATGTTTATTACAGAAGTCACAAGGAAATATAATTTATGGTTGGACTTTTTTCATGAGAAACGAAAAAAACAATTCATACCCTTGCCTTGGAAAATTGGGGACTTTATATTCAGAAATATAAACAAAATCAATGAATTTGCAAACCACTTCCAGAATCTGAATCTCAAGTATGTTGAAAAGATAAAAGGGTTTGACCCTAACATAATTTTTGTGGAACATATGCTAGTGGTGGGATTCAAAAATTCATTTATCCATACTATTCTAAGTGAAGAAGAAGATAATAACTTAGGCACTCCTACTCACAATGTTGGTGACTTGGAAACGATACTCAATACCAATGAATTTTACAAGCAGAAAGGTAGGGTTCCCAGCGAGAAGAGTGGCCAGTCCCCAACTGTTACTCCTAAGACTACAACCTCTTGAAGCAATGCTCCAGTGGCCCACCCATCTAGAAAAGTGACCAAGAGTAGTTCATGCGATGGCGGAGACAAGAATCCTCCTCTAGGAAAAATTGAGACCTCGCACAAGCTTCCTCTAAGAAAAAAGAGGAAAAACATCGTGCACGAGGAAGAAGACCAATGCATAGAGAGTGAGATCAATAACTTCTCCCTTGAAGATATGGAGCTCAAGGCAGACATTGAGAAAATGTTTCCTCCACTGGATCATTTAGGGAACACGACCCACCATAATCTGTCTTTGGAAATCATTGAGAATGATACCTTCAACAAAGAGGAGTCATTTGTTTTTTAGAGCGTTGTCTTTGACAGGGAATCCAATAAATTAATTATTGAGAAAAGTGACGTGAAGAATAAGAAAGGAAAATCTTGTTCAAAGGTTGACCTATGAGATATGCGACCTTCCCATATTACTATAATTCATAGAGCGATCGATGATGCACTGGATGACTCCATTGGTGGTATTTAAGCGGAAAACACGAAGTTAAAAGAAATGATCAAGGAATTGGATGAGACCTTAATGCCTCTTCCACTTCTTTACAGTCCTTTGGCAATCGTTGGACCCACCATGCCCACTGCTAAATTAAAAGTATCCTCAAGCTTACTTACATCAACTAGGAACTATGTGGAGAGAAATATCAAGAAAATAATGGCATTGATCACAAAGGCTTGGGAATTTTGAAAAACATGGTTTATTTTGGCTCGAGGGTGCATGCCTTCCATGAGTACTTGCAAGCCGACCTAGAGAATGAAGAAGGTTTTTACCTTGATGTTGTGGCACCCTTTGGTATTAAAGTTTCCAACATGATAGAACTAAGGAGAAGAGAGGAGTATCTTCCCTCTTCAAGTCGTATCAAACAATTGAATGCACGCTGGAAAGAAAAGATAAAAAACTTGCATAACATTTTTCAAACGTGCAACCAAGCCATAACAAGGACGTAATAACTATTCAAAAGTCTCATGGATATGGACCCAGTCGGAAACACTAACAAAGTCCAAGATCCCAAATTGATCCTCAACTCGTTGTTCCTAACAATGCAACATTTTGATGAGCAAGTTGAGATCTTTAAAGGGTTGTCAGTTGAAAATTTCTATGGTATATTGAATATGATGAGGACGACATAGACAATTGGATAGTGGACTACTCCGTGAAAAATCAGGACATTGAAGAAGCATTACATGTCATTTCCCTTGATCTGAGAGACTTGGAGGGTGAGCTGTTCAACATCAAAATATGGCATGAAATCAACATGGCACCAATGAAAGTTTATATTGAATAATGGTTTAAGAAAGCTATGGACAAATTGACTACCAAGGGGAAAGAGACAGTTGAGACGGTTCCTGTAACTGTTAATGAAGATAATAAAATGACACCAACAAGCAAGTGAATATACAAGAGACCATCATAGTAATTTTATGATGATCACATCCTTCTTTTCTTTATCAAGTCCTTCATCCAATTATTCCACCTCTTTCACTAGAAAGTTTTAACCGAAGACTGATAAATCCTATTTTCTTCTTACCAAGTCTTGTTGTTCTTTTACCACCTACCATCTTCCTTCTACAAGCTTAATTCTTGTGTATATTTTCTTTATGGTCCACGTGAGCTCCAATCCCAGTCTTTAAGACAAACACATTTTAAATTTCACAGAATATGTAAGAGACTATATATTTTTTAGAAATTTCAAGAGATCTATTTTGGGAACAATATCGACTGTACTTTGTAACTTATAGTTTTGAATATAAAGTATTTGAGGTTGATCTATCATTATTTTTATTTGAGTTGCCCATGTTCACTTTGTTAAAGTTCTCTAATGCATGTAGACCATCTTATTTTTATTTTTATGTGATCATAAATATTCATTTTAAACTATGATGGATGTGAGGAAAACTTTCTTATTTGCTTTAAATGTGTGAGTGTGCTTGGTTCCTGGTCCTTTCTCAGGAACTTTCTTTAAAAAGAAAAGAAAACATTTTCCTTTTTTTTTTTTTATCTTTCTTGCAATATTTATATTTCTTTGAATTACCACGACAAACTTTTGTTCAAGTCCCATATTTTGAATATATGGAATCCAAAGAAAATATTAAATCAAAGAGGAGTACCACCTCTATAAAAAAGCAGGGGGATTTACATCCTCGTGGGGTTTTTGTTTCGTTCCTAATGGATTCAAGCATCAACAATCCCTTAGACTCCTCTTTCAGACCTTTAGATCCAAAAAATTCATCCCAACTCCTTTAGCGCACCTAAGGCCTCTTTTGCGCACCTCAAAATTGATATATTACTTGACTTCTCTTTAAATATGGACATCTATCTTGTATTTATAATATTTTTGTCCTCACTTTCAGGGCCGACCTATAAAGACCTGCTGAGTCAACCTAAATTTTCTGGTTGGTTTGTAGGACGAAAAAAATCACATCTCTTCATTCCTAAGGAGTTATAGGGAATTCCATATATCATTGGAAAGGTCCCATAATACATTATCCAACCATAAAACCTATGTTCCCATTTAATCTAGGTATCTAGGGTAAAAATTCCTTCAAAGATAGGGTATCCAAACTGAGCATAAAAAATCCAAAAACAATATTTATAACAATCTCCATCTTGCAATCTTTATCTTGGACATTTGCAGTCCCCCCCTGTCTTTGACATCAATGAAAAAAATATTTCCAACAATGGCTCCTAAGGAAAATCAACCAATTCAACCAATAAACAACTCAAGTGATTACTCAACATCAAGTATGGTTAGGGATGCAAATGTGGACATCAACATTGATCTAGATAATTATTTTTCTAAGTTTCACGTGCCTGATCATTTTCTTGAACATATTAAGGTTCCATCACTAAGATGAAAGGTTGAAAGAATATTGGGATTTGGTAAAGTAAATGACGATACTTTGGAAGATGCACCAATAATTTTACAAACTAAGGATCGAGGAGGATCAAATGGTAGACATGACCTCTTTTGCATTGTATCGAAGGAAAATTATTTGGTGTTACATAATTGCATATTGGATTCATGGGCATTAAGAAATGTCATGCCATTAAAGGAAATGGAACGATTGGGCCTTACAACCACTGTGCCTTCTAGAAATGTTTGTACCATGGATGCTAGAGAAATCAAAGTGTTTGGCATAATAAATAACTTGGTTGTATGGTTGGTTGTCTATTTAGATATTGCAAACTTAATGGATGTCATAGTCATAGATATTATGGATTCTTGCGACCATTGATATTGATTCTATTCCTATTGCAACCTTTCCTACGCGACCATTCCTATTGATTCTATTAATAGAATTGTATTCACTAATGAGAAAATGATTAATTACATATGATATACTCTACATGGCTAAGTAAAGTCATCATAGTAGTGATGATGCAAGAACAAGTTTTCCTTCAAACCAACCTTGTTTGACTAGACCTAGGGGGTCTTTGATTTTAATGAGAGAATGGATTCCCTAATTCAAAGTCAATGTAATTCCTATGTTTTATTTGAGTTCTATAAGTCTTGTATTAGATAAGGGTTTGAATTGAGATTTATTTGAATGTAATTGAATAATCCTTATTGAGCAAATCTCGAGACTTGTGAGAGATAGTTCAAAATTTTGTGGATCTAAAGGATCTTAGAGATTTATTGAGTGAGAATTGTGTGGATCTGAGCCAAATCTGGTATCATAATACTTTGTAACTAAATTGGTAAGATTATGAGCAATAGAGGGCATAGACGAGATAGGGAAAGGTATAAAGTGTGTGTGAAAGGGCCAAGTACGGCCAAAGGCCAAACGACATGCAAAATTAACTGTAAATCAAGCCAGGAAGGCAAGAAGGGATTTGAGTAAACTGTGTACAGATTCATTAATAGATATCTGTGTATTTTTATGGATCTTTGTGTCAGTGTGAATTTAGATATCCCTTTCAGTGTAGAAGTATGCATGTATTGAATGATTAAAGTCCAGATCGTACTCTTAAGAGTGATGTTTGAAGGTTATGAGGGTTGAATTGTGTCAAAACCTTCTCATAAAGGAAATAGATCAATATCTGATCATCGATCATCATATGAGATTGATGATCCCGAGGAATTGACAATAGATCAAACCAAGTAACATCCATAGCCAATGGAGAGTTGAATTACAATGAAATCGAAGAAGAATATAGTTGAATTATGTTCATATGAAACTCTAAGAATGAAGATCGGACCTTGTAGGCGAGGCGAAACCTTGATCGTTGGATCAAGATCAACAATCAACCGTGATCGTCAATTGTATGCCCATGCATTCCATTCATGTGCTAAGAATGAACGTACGAGATTAGATCACAAACAAAGATTCATCCATATCGATGGCCAATGAATGTTCTTCATAGAGATTTCGATGCGATGGAAACATTATTTCAGAGTTAGTGTATTCAGAGTGTCTGACTGGAAGAAAATACGACGAGGAGTTCCAATCAATGATTATATTGATCAAAAGACAAAAGAGATCAATGATCCTTATTACACCTTGAGGTAAACAAATCAACGACTATAATTGTATCTCAGAGTGAGGAGATCAATGATTATCAAGGATTCCACATGGAAACATCACAACAGGCATCCAGAGGTTTGAAAGGAGTGAAGTATAACTCTGAATGAAGGCTAGGATTAATTCATGGTAGATATGATCAATGACTTAGATCAGCTCAACATATCTCATATTAACGCCTGAGATCCATTCATAGTAGTCCACATCAATAGCTACAAAAGTGATGCGTGGCAACAAATTTTTGGTTATCGGAGTAAGGCAATGGGAGTGCTTTAGAAAAATCCAAGATATAGAGAATGACAGACGATTGAGATGTATTCAGGTTTGAATAGATCCATGGTTCAGAAGGTGACACATGACCGTTGAATTGTAGAAGACCAAGTTCAGAGCGAATGAAGGTGCAATGGAAACAAAACTCTGATCAACAATGAGGATTTGTTTGAAGTATCTCAGATCGACGGATAAAAATTGGACGTGTGGTAGTGTTAGATGTGGACATGTGGTGGTGTTTTATTGATCAACCAAAAGTACGAAGCATTATTCTGATGGGCGTCAAATATTAATCCAGAGTCAGATGGATCGAGGTTCAGGAAATGACACGTGGTGAATGATCTGTCATAGGTAAATTCCAAAAGTTAAATGAAGTAAATCATTGGTGACCATTGATTATGAGAGATCAATTGTGACAATTAAAGATTGTTCGGAGTCTGACAAGGCCATTTAGAATACTAAATTCTACTTTTGGAGTTTCACTCCAACTACTACTACATAGAAGAGATCTGATCCTTTGATCAAAGGTATGATTGACGGTGGAGGTGATTTTTGCATGACAAATTCAATTGCGAGTTAACAAGGACCTATCAAGTGGTGTTTTTAGGCATGGTCATAACAAAAGGTTGCATGAGAAGAGAAGAGGTTTAGTGCCTGGTAATTGAGCACTAATAGACTAATGTGTAACTAGGATTTTAGAACTCTGTTAAAGGATGATTGGGTTGTTAGTTGAATTTGAAAACGCTCAAGAGTTGAAGTGAAGAAGAGTAAATTCAAAACTCTGCACACCTATGGGATAACAGGTCATGAGGTCATCATTTTTGGTATCAGAGCGCAATTATTCTCTAAAATTGGAAAGATGAAATATGCAAATTGACAATTTCAGAAGGAAGATTGTGAAGATCAATGACAATGTATAGAGTATACACGACAAGAGACCAAGTTCAACATAAGGAAGCATGTAAAAATTGTTCAGACAAACATACAAATAAATTGGATATATAATTTCTTTAAGGATTACTGTAGATCAATACCATTCTAACCAAGAAGAAAAATTGAGAGAAGATGTTGAGGAGGCAATATCTCATGACAGATCTTGCAGGTATTCATTTAATATTTTATGATTAATTATGGTTAAGAAGCACTTATGATTGAAAGTAGCAACAAAAGGATAAGGAATGGTAGAAACCATTGATATCCAATAGAGTTGTGACAGAGGAAGAGGAGCAAGCAATGCTCTAAAGTGAAGGAGGAGCTTGTGGTAAAGGAATCGTACAACAAGGGATGTTGTAACAATTTTAGCTGAAGGTTGGAAGTAAGGAGAATGATAGAAGTTCTCAGAGAAGTGTGAGTAGGTGCAGAGACAAAGAAAATAAAATGGTCTAGTGGAGAGAACCAATGATACCAAAAGGTCAAGATTGGGAGAAATGTTGGTGAGATATTGAGTGGCAGGTAGAGGAAACTTGCTACAGAGGCTTGATGCAATTCACAATGGACTAGGAAAAGTTCATAAGGAGGAGATGGATATGACTACTGATGGTCATGTCAAAGGTTCAAAGATAAGCCACAACCAGGGGAAAGAGGATTCCAAAGCAGTTGGGAGAAATATGAGTCGGGAAGAGTTTGAAAGAGAATTTGCCGAGGTAAAAGAAAGACTCATTATAGTGATGAAGTTGGTATAGGAAATTGAGGAAGACCATAGATATGGTTGGATATTGAGGAAGAGAAAGGTGAAATGGCATATGTTGCAGGTGAAGCTGAAGTGAAGATTGGATGCTTAGATCAGAGAAGAAGAAATCAGAGAGGATGAGTACAAGAAGTCCTTGGAGATAGGACCAACAATTCACTTTTTTGAACCATAGCAAGGAGTAATTCTTGGAGAGGAAGATTAGGTTCAAAGTGCATACCTCAGGGATAACTTGGATAAGGAGAAGATGTCACATGCATCTAAAAGGACTCAAAAGTCTCATATTTTTAAAACTAATGAATTTTGTGTGATTGCAGGTTGTACATGTTATGCAGGTTATGGATATATACAACCACTTGAAGTTGTCCTAAAAAAGGATGCATATGATGAGGGTGTGAAGAGAACGATGAATTGGATTAGAGATACTCCAACTGACAATGAAGTATATAGAATTTTGGAAAGGATTATGCAAGGCTAAAATGATGCAAGTATGGAACTTTCCAAAGAAGAGATGACAACGAAGGATGATGATCATTGGTGTATGATCATGGAGGAATCCTTACAATGAGGTATAAATTGCTTACAACAAATCTGTCATTTTAATAAATTCCAAGAACAAAATTTGATTGAGAAATCATGTAGATTGAGCATGTAGCTTAAGGGTATGCAAGTTTGCGTAAGTTTTTATTTAGTGGACAGTGTTCTCAAGAAGCCGAGGACAAAGAGAAATGTGAAGAACAAGATATGGAAGCAACCATACAACTTTTCTGTGGAAATTTGCAACAGACAAATTGCCACAATGGTGTGTACCACCAAAGGACAAGACTGGACATTGAGGATTTATGGAAGCAATTGATGAATATTTCCAAGTGGAAATAACAGAGGAAGAAGAAGAAGAACAACATGCCAATACAACTTACTAAAGAAAGTAGAGATATTGCACAACAACAGAGTAAATTATGGGATCCTGGAACATTGCTGATCTGGATTATTTTCGGCATGAAATGAGAGCGGAGATATAATAAGGAAATGCACATAGATATCATGGATATCCAATAACATAACATAAATGTATCAGAGATGCAACCATAAAAACAGAGATACAATAATACACAATTTCTATTAATGAAAGAAATGTAGAGAGACTGTAAAAATATAGAGTGAAAGACTTGCTAGAATGGTGGCAGTTTATCTCTGAGAAGAGATGTGATGGCTACTCGCATTCGCAAAAAGATGATTATAATGAGGCTCTAAAGGCCTTTTTATCATAAAGAAAATCCCAAACCCTAACCTCGGAAGATGAAAATCTAACAATTTTGGGGACCCCGTTTTGGGTAGTTTGGTGTATCAACTTCCCGGGGGCGTAACTTTGGCATACGATCTCCGTTTGGGGCGCATGATAGCTCGTTGGAAAGATCTATCCGAGGAATACAACATATTGACACAAAATATCATGATGATATTTTTCGACTGGTACATGCCCAAAAAACATCATTTAGGGCCTCAAAATGGCTCCGGAAGTTTAGGACCTGAAAAACTACCAAAAATAATAAATTACCAAAATTGCCAAAAAATTGTTTTGAGCTAGTTGGAAAAGGTGGGTGGCCACCGATATCCACCTAGATCAATCCTCAATCCTTAGGAAGAAATGGTCTCCATTGCGTTGAGTGATCGGGGGAGAGGGAAAAGCGTTTGCTGAATCTACATTTTGATGAACTCCTTGCCTTGTTGGGGAAGTTGTCATGAACATGTGGCTGGAAGGGTTGGACGTTTTTAACCAGTTTGGCTACATGAGGTTCCTGTGTGCAGAAGGATTCTTTACACTTTGCTGCAATCTTGTCGACCTGCTTCTGTTGGATAGAAGGTGCTTGGGCCGAGGCTATAGTGGCTGCAGTATCCTTCTGTTCACTCTTTGAACATATTGTGAAGAAGTTGAATTTTGTAGTATGAGATACTACCTTGCGACACTGTTTAGGTGGGATAGTAGTTGGAACTACCTCTGGTATTCTGTAGAGATGACCCCCCAAAGTAACAATGACACTACCAGGTCGAGACTCATAAACAACATGGTGTCTCCACATATATGGTTGGCCCAAGAAAACATCACAAACATTCAATGGGGAAACATCACATAATACCTCATCCTTGAAGGGCTGGATGCCGTATGACAATCGACACTGCTGGCTGACACAAAGATCTCTCCCTTGGCGAAGCCACCCAATGTTGTATGGATGTGGGTGTGGTGTTGTTGACAATCCCAACTGTTTTACGACCTCTGCTGAGATGAGGTTCTTATGGCTTCCGCTATCAACAATAAAATGTAGTGGGGTCCCCTTCACCCACATCTGTGAATGAAAAAGGTGCTCCCACTCTTCAATATCTATAGGTTCTTCTGGTTGAATTACTGCGGTCATGACAATATCAGTGGGGTCTATGTCGATGATCTGTATTTTACTAGTATTTTCAGAGTCGGATTTTGAATCAGGGTTCGACTCCTTGTCTTTGATCTCGGCCACCAATGACTGTTTTGAGCAACATTCATTGGTGTTGTGCCAGGGGATTTTGTGGAAATCACACCATTTTTCGGTGTCCTTCTTTGTCTTCCCGTGACCCTTATTTTCCTGTGGCTTGGACTAGTTTTCAGGAGTCTATTTGTTAGGGCCGTCTTTATAATACTTTGGTTGTTGCAGATTTGCAGACCCAAACTCCCATTTGTTCTGGTGCTTACATTTCTTCTCGCTTTTAACAACATATCGATAAGAAACACTGAGTGATGAGATGTCCAAAAAATCCATTTCAGTTTGGATGTATCTGTGTAGAGCCCCACAGTATTTCAGAACCAAATGTTGTTTGTAGTATTTGATACCCAACTTGTTGCGCAAGGTGTGGGAGATATTGGTGAACTATGGAACTGCTTGGCCCCTCTCTTGCTGCAATGTGGTCCATCTCATGTACTGGTCGTCATAGTTTCCAACAGGGTAATACTATTCCTTCACCACATCCACAAAAAAATCCCAAGTGGGCTCGACCCCATATATTCCAGACTCCTCTGTGGAACTTTGCTCCCAGTAAGTTTCCCACCAATGTTTGACATGGGGGAGAGATTTAAGGAGTGCAAAGGTGATATTTTCCCTTTCAAAAAAATTATGAACAAAGAAATAACCTTATAAAATATTTAACCATTTTTCCAGGGCATCCACATCTATCTAACCTTCAAATATGGGAATATCAAAATTAACCTGTACCTTGAAAGGAGAGGTGCTTCCAAAGTGGCTGTTTGATGAAGATGTGTTTGTTGCTGTCGACAGGCATTGAAGGATATGGGAAAAATTCTCCATCATTTCGTCCCTCTATCACGTGAGAGCTTGCTCAAGCAACAAATTGATAGGATCGTCTACTCGGTCATTTTTATTTTCTTCTGCCATGGAGGGTTTCTTGGGCATGCGAGAGCGATTGTACTCGGACCTAGTCTGGGACATGCACTGAAAAATGATCAAGAGCAACATGCTCTGATACCACTGATCTAGATTATTTTCGGCACAAAATGAGAGCGGAGATATATATGCATAGAGATATCATGGATATCCAATAACATAACAGAAATGTATCAGAGATGCAACCATAAACACATAGATACAATAATACACGATTTCTATTAATGAAAGAAATGTACAGAGACTGTAAAAGTAGAGAGTGAAAGACTCGCTAGAATGGTGGCAGCTTATCTCTTAGAAGAGACGTGACGACTACTCACATTCGAAAGAATATGATTACAATGAGGCTCTAAAGGCCTTTTTATCATAAATAAAATCCAAAACCCTAACCTCGGAAAATGAAAAGCCAACAGTTTTGGGGACCCCATTTTGGGTAGTTTGGTGTATCAACTTCTCGGGGGTGTAACTTTGGCATACAATCTCCATTTGGGGCGCACGATAGCTTGTTGGAAAGATATGTCCAAGTACTACAACTGTTGACAAAAAAAATCACGACGATATTTTGCGATCGGTAGATGCCTAAAAAACGTCGTTTAGGGCCTCAAAACGGTTTCGAAAGTTCAGGCGGTTTCGAAAGTTCAGGACCCCCAAAAATGCCAAAAATAGTAAATTACCAAAATTGTCAGAAAACTGTTTTGAGCCAGTTGGAAAAGGTGGGTGGCCACTGATATCCACTTGAATTAGTTGTAGAAAACAAAAAATAAACAACAAGGTAGCAAGACAAGTGAACAACATAATAAAGTTTGGGATCCACGAAAATGGAGAACAACAATGAAGAGATTATGCAGCAGAGCATAAGGACAACATCGACAATGGGATCAAGGAGGGATAAAACAAATGAAGAATCATGATCAGGAGATCATGAAACATTTTTAACATTAGGAGTATGATGCAAGAGCTTTTTTGCCTCAAAAACAACCTTGTTTGACTAGACCTAGGGGGTCTTTGATTTTACTAAGAGAATGGGTTCCCTAATTCAAAGTCAATGCAATTCCCGTGTTTTATTTGAGTTCTAGAAGTCTTGTATAAGATAAGGGTTTGAATTTATATTTATTTGAATGTAATCGAATCTGCCTTATTGAGAAGATCTCGAGAGTTGTGAGAGATAGTTGAGGATTTTATGGATCTAAAGGATCTTAGATATTTATTGTGTGAGGATTTTGTGTATTTGAGCCAATTCTGGTATGATAATCCTTTGTAATTAAATTGGTAAGATTATGAACAATAGAGGGCATATACATAGATAGGGAAAGGTAGAAAGTGTGTGTGAGAGGGCCAAGTATGGCCAAAGGCCAAACCACATGCCAAATTAACTGTAAATCATGCCAAGAAGGCAAGAAGGGCTTTTTGTAAACTGTGTATAGATTAATTAATAGATATTTGTGTGTTTTTATGTATATTTGTGTTAGTATGAAGTTAATAATCCATTTTAGTGTAGAATTATGCCTGTATTGAATGATTAAATTCCATATTGGACTCTTCAGAGTCATGTTTGCAGGTTTCGAGGGTTGAACTATGTCAAAACCTTCGTATAGAGGAAATAGATCAGGATCTAATCATCGATCATTAGATGAGATCGATGATCCTGAAAAATCGACCAATGATCGTACCAAGTAACGGTCGATAGCCAATGGCGAGTTGAATCAGAGTTAAATCAAAGAAGAACGGAGTTGAGTTTTGTTCATATGCAGGTCAAAGAACATGGATCGAACCTTGTAGGCGAGGAGAAACCTTGACCATTGGATAAATATAAACAATCAATCGTGACCATCAATTATGTGCCTAGACCTTCCATTCATGTGCTAAGAATGAATGAACAAGATTAGATCACAGACAAAGATTCATCTAGATCGACGACCAAGGCGTGTTCTTCATTCAGAGTTCGATGCAATGGAAAAAGTATTTCAGAGTTACTGTATTCAGAGTGCATAACTGGAAGAAAATCCAACAAGGAGTTCCAATCAACGGATTAGATTAATCAAAAGACAGAAGAGATCAACAATCCTTATTACACCTCGAATTAAACAAATCAATGACTATAATTGTATTTGCAAGTGAGGATATCAATGGTTCGAAAGGAGCGAAGTATAACTTCGATTGAAAACCAAGATTAATTAAGGATAGTGTCGATCAATGACTAAGATTTGTTCAACATATCTCATATTAACAATTGAGATCCATTCAAAGTAGTCCACATCAATAGATATGAAATTGTTGTGTGGCAACAGATTATTGGTTATCAGAGTATGGCTATGGGAGTGCTCTGAAAACTTCTGAGAGATATAGTTCAATAGATGTTTGAGATCTATTTGGGGTTGAATCGATCCATGGTTCATAAGGTGACACATGATCATTGACATGTAGAAGACCAAGTTCAGAGTGAATGAAGGCGTAGTGGAAGCAAGACTTCGATCGACGATGGGGATCTATTCGAAGTAGATCCAATCAACATATTAGAAGTGGACGCGTGGTAGTGTTATATGTGGATGCATGTCGGTGTTTTAATAATCAACCAAAAGTACTAAGCATTATTCTGATGGATGACGAAGATTAATTCGGAGTCAGATGGATCAAGGTTCAGGAAATGACACGTGATGAATGATTTGTCATAGGTTAGGTCCAAAAGGTAAATGAAGTAAATCACTAGTGACCATTGATTACGAGAGATCAATGGTGAGGATTAAGTATTGTTCATAGTCCGACGAGGCCATTCAGAGTACTAACTCTGATTGTTCGGATTTTCACTCCGACTACTACTACATAGAAGAGATTCAATCATTCGATCAAAGGTATGATTGATAGTGGATGTGAATTTTGCACGAGAAACTTGATTGCGAGTTAATAGGGAGCTATCAAGTGAAGTTTTTAGGAAAGGTCATAACAGAGGTTCACATGAGAAGAGAAGAGGTTTAGCACATGGTAATTGAGCACTAATAGACTGATGCATAACAAGGATTTTATAACTCTGTTAAAGGAGGATTTGGGCCACGAGTTGAATTTGACAGTGCTTAAGAGCTGAAGCGCAACATAGTAAATTCAAAACTCTGCACTCCTATGGGATAACATGTCGAGAGATCATCAAGTGATATAGAGAGATATAGGCACTTACTGATAGAAACCAAAGTAATCTACCACATAGTCCTAGTTAATTGTTCCATGCAATCATCAGTTAACTAAGTCACATGTGTGGAAGTGAAAGAAACACATGCAACTGTTGGTGATAAAACTGAGGTTTCCATGCATGAGTGACTTCCACTAGTCTAACTAAGTGTAAATGACTTTGAACTAAAAAGGAGTGCCCTATTTTGAAGGGGAAAATTATTTAGAGAGAATATTGTCATCTATGGAAACGTTCTAACCTTTGGACTATCAATCTTAGGAAAATAATTTCCTAGGTGAGTGTGTAATATCTCCAAAAACCCCCTGAACTCTACTAGGGTGTACATGATGAATGGATCCTGGAAACCAAATCCATGTTAGGTACCCATTGTACAATGCATCTAAGAATTAAAAACTGAAAGAATGGAGGAAAGATAGAAAACTTCATGGGAAACCCCCCCCTGTCAAACTACAATGCATCAAAAATGAAGAAGTAAATACAATTGTTAAGTAGTTGTGTCCTTCAATCCAATACATTCATGCAGGAAGTGGAATTTATGCTTAGTAAATGTCTTGGTGAAGATGTCTGCAGTCTATTCGATGGATGGAGAGTACTACAAAGCGATGATTTTTTCATGTACCATCTCTCTGATGTAGTGCATATGGATATCAATGTGTTTGGTCTGCTATCGTTGCAATGGGTCTCTGCAAAACTTGATATTACTCTGATTGTCACACCAAATGACATTCAGACGATGAAACTGGATGCCAAACTCGGTGAGGAATTTCTAAAGCCAAAGTTCCTGAATAATGACATTGACCGCTCCTATGTACTCGACCTCTACTGACGATAGAGAAATATTTGACTTCTTTTTTCTTGACCAATATATGGGGCTAAAACCCAAACTAAGCACATACCCAGATGTGTAATTTCAATCTATGCTATCAGCACCCCAATAAAAATCGGTGAAGCCTATAAGATCCAATGCACAACATGCTACGTATTGGATCCCATAACTCGTGGTGCCCTGAACATATCTTAGGTTGCGATTGGAAGCCTTCTAGTGTAGCTCAGGTGGCTCTTGCATGTACATGGAAACTTTCCCTACTGCATATGAGAGATATGGACGAGTGTGGGTGAGATATAGAAGGCTCCCCACAAGTTGTCGATACAGGGTATCTTCCACCACTTATGTATCCCTATTTTTACCCTCCAATTTGCACTAGGATGGACTTTCACTTGAGTCGCCAAAGATTGAACAAAGAATTTTTCAAATTCAAAGTTCAGAAGTCCAGTCGAGTACTTTTGCCCCTTCATTTTATCTTCTTCTTCTTCACGCATTTTCCATACCCCCATGGGGAATTGTAATAAGATGAGATAGCATGATGAAAATTTAAAAAGTCTTATCCCCCTAATACTTGGTCATTAGTAGATTACTCTAGAGTGTTTTTTTTTACTTGTTAATTATAACCTGCTGTATAAGTGAGTTATAATTTCTAATTTTTTTCACTCAATTACTTCTAAAGTTGGAGTATGTAATAGTGGCTAAGCCTTAGTAGGTTGTATGATTCTAGTGTTTAATGTATGTTACCATGATATTCATCACTCTTGAGTCTTATGGAAATGCGCTAAGTCCCCCTTATGATTTTTTTATTGTTTTCAAAAAATAAAACATTTCCTGCAAAAATGGGATATTTTAATTGTAATTTATGTATAAGTTAAATAAGTGGTACTAGGAGACATCATATGCCTTGAAGGTACTCATTTTATTGCTTAGAATACCCACTTTACCTATGTACCCCTTTTTTGAGTGAAAATAATGTTGATTAAGGTTGGTTTTCATTGATGTCAACCCTTGAAGAAAGCCCCACAACACAAAGGTTTGGGTAATGGACCCAAGATTGTTTGATTTAAAGATGAATGATTATTGTCTTGTCATGGTTGATAAGAAGTAAATATGTATGAATTCCAAAGTGGTCCCCTTATGGTGAAAGCCCTCACGGGAAGACGCTTTGCAGAGTAAGAGAAACCATGCTTAATTATGGAATAATGAGATGAAGGACAATGAATTTGTCAGGGAAACTATCCTAGATGGATATTTCTTGTCATGCCATTTCCGGTGGTATGTGGAACGTCACGTAACTCCTAACGGTTAGAGAGTTATGACTATGTGAAGTTGGAGAACCCAGGTTTGGGTAATGGACCCAAGTTTGTTTGATGGATAACAATATTATTTTTTCTATATTTGAAGGTAATAATATTCTATATGGATAATAAATGTCATTCCATTTATGGTGGTATGTGGAATGTCACATAACGCCTCATGGTTTGAGAGTTTTGGCCTTACGAAGTTGGATGATCCTCATATGTCATCTAGAAGCCCCAAAAGGTCAAAGTAGTCAAAGTGGTTTAAGAGATTTTAGAAGGTAAATAATAAAGTGAAGTGATGAGTGTACTATAATTCAAAGTGAATACAAAATAAATTATTTAAATAAGAAATTCAATGGAGAAATTAGAAGTGGTTTAACCCTAAAATAAGGAAAGTGGGCAAAGTGACCTAGAAGATGTTTTTAAGGAAGGTACTTGGAGAGTATAAATAAGAGGCAAGGCTCTCTCATTTAAGATAGACTTGAGAATATTGAATACCTATAGGTGTCTAAGGTAACCAAAGGATATCTAAGCCGAATTTTCTAGGGAAGGTGAAGAAAAGAAGACCGGAATTCAAGGAAGGATAAATTCTTTTGATGATGCTTTCTAAGGTATGTTATTTACAGGTCATCTCACTATTTTCGCAGTAACTTGTTTTCTAGAATGCTTCAGACCGTGAAATTTCTATGAAATTGAGGAAACATATCCAAGTATATGTGGTAAAAAATTTATCTTGTGGGTCGTTGTATTTTTGGAGTTACACTCCGTGGAAAATAGGGTTTGTGGCTAGCCTGAAACTAGTCAAAAACAGGTGTTTCGGGTAAAAACGTCATAACTTATTCATAACAGATCACAATTTAGTGAGACCAAATGTTTTGGTTATAGTATTGTCTGTAGTATTCCATGTAATAGTTTCATATCAATTCAACAAATATTTCGTGCAGGAACGCTCTACAAGGTCACTCTCTAGAATAAGCCAAAATTCAACAAGGTATGCCATTTTTGCTATAAATCCTTTTCTGAGAGATTCCCAGTAGTGAAACCTGGTGGAATTGCATAAAACACACTAAACAACATTGTGTATCAGTTTCAGATCTTTATTCATTACAAGTACAAATTTATGATTATTTCAAGTTAGGGTTGTTGACTAATCCAAAACTTGTCATGTGAGACTAAAGAAAAGTTTGATGAAAATGATAGTCTCTTGTTGTTTAAAGTTAATGAAGGTTTTCAGGTATGTGATCATATAATCCAGCTCTATTATAGAGTTACAAATCATATTTGGATGATGAAATTGATGAGGGATTTTGGTTGAGGTACAAGTTGGGTACATGATTGAAACAAGTAATTGACGAGTTGGCACATACATGAGGTGTATAGTTGATGATGTTGGTACATATTGATGAGTACTTGAAACATAATTGGTACATACTTGGTGCATGTTTGATGCACTTGTTTATGGTATAGGTTGGTGCATGGTTGATGCACTTGTTTATGGTACATGTTGATTACAGGTTGAGGTACAGGTTGATTCATGGTTCAGGTTTATTGGTACAGGTTTATAATAGTATATATCACAGTGATAGTGTGACAGTGGTTCCATCATTCTACTTCTACTTCAGGGTGGTTGGATGGGGCAAGGAAAGGTGGTTGTAGCCACCTTCTGGTTATAGATGGAGAACATAGGGGGTTGTAGCCTCCTTCTGGTTGTAGCCAGAGAATTGGGGAGTTGGAGCTTCCCTCAGGTTGTAGCCTGAGAAACTAGGGGTTTGGAGCCTCCTTCTAGTTGCATATGGAACACAAAGGAAGTTGGTGCTTCCAATGAATGTAATTCTTCAAGACAATTAAAAAGCATTCCGTGGTTTTCTCCCTATTTGGGTTTCCATGTAAAACACTGGTGTACTATGTATGTGTGTGATTCTTCATTTCTTATTGCTCATTATTGGATAGAAATTCTACATTGATATATCACTTGGATTATTTGGAGAAAAATGATTAAAATTACGCTATTACTGATTCACCCCCATCTCAGTAATCCAACAATTGATATCAGAGAAGGTTCCTTTAGAAATCAGTTTAACCACTGAAACATAGATCATGGAGAGTACTAACATGTATAAAAATGGAATATCATAGTTTGATGGAAAAAAATATGCTTTTTGGAGCATAAGGATGAAGACATATATACAGGCACAAGGATTTCAAGTTTGGAAATCAATTGTAGGTGGATACACATCACCAGTAGTTCCACTAACAAATGAAAAAGCAGTGAAACTCGGTGAGAATAATTCCAAATCCACAAATGCACTTTTGAATGGTCTCGGTAATACAATATTCACCAAAGTTGCACATTGTAAATCCACTAAAGATATTTGGGACAAGCTTCAAAATATTTATGAAGGAGATACAAAAGTCAAAGCAGCAAAGCTTCAAACTTATAGAGGACAGTTCAAACAATTAAAAATGAAGGAAGATGAGAATATTGCAACCTACTTCTTACGAGTCGATGAAACAATGAATGCAATCATAGGATTGGGAGAAGAAATCGAAGAATCTGTAATTATTCAAAAGGTACTAAGATCTCTTCCTATGAGATTTAACCCTAATATATAAACACTAGAAGAAATATCAGATCTAAACTCAATAAGCATGGATGAACTGCATGGAATCTTCACATCATATGAAATGAGAACTGAACAAGAAAATCTAGATGTAAAAGAAGCAACCTTCAAAGCATCCAAAAGATCAAAGCAAAAGAAAAAGAAACAAGAATAATATAGCAACAACAATGACGTCTCGGAAGATGATGAAGAAGTGGCCAACTTTGTCAAAAGACTGAACAAGGGAACCAACAGTAGGTATAGAGGTAATATTCCTTTAATTTGTTTTAATTGTGATGACATTGGTCATTTTGCTAACAAATGTCCTCATAAGAAAAAGATAAATGATGAAGGTTAATCAAAAGGGAAACACACATATAAAGGAAAAATAACTACAAAGAAAGTTTTCAAGAAAAGCTTATGCACCAAAGATGACATCTCATCATCAGATGAAGATGAAGTCAGTGACAGTGAGGCATGGAGAGTTCTATTCACGGCAGTAAAAAACTTTGACAAAGAAGACTCCAAAGAAGAATATGAAGAAGCCGAAGAAGAATGTGAAGAAGTCGAGGAAGAAATTGAAGAGGCAGGAGTTGACTTTCGAGAAGAATTAATGTGTGCCATAGAAGTTATCAAAAGAGAAAATAAGAAGAACAAGAAACTACGAGCAGAACTAGACAAGAAAGAAGACACTCAAGAACTAGAATAAATGATCACAAAATTGAAGGTTCAAATAGAAGAAGATAAAATAATTGAAGAAGCACTCAAAGAACAGCTAGAAGAAAATGACAGGATCATTGGAAACTTGGAAGCAGAGATTGTCACATTAAGAAATGATATTCAAAAGAAAAATATGCAGAATAGCTCAAAAGTTTTGGAAGACATTATCAACAGTCAAAAATCTCATTTTGACAAGACCGGACTTGGATACAATCAGACAGAAAAGGGATCAAACTCCAAAACAATAGAGCAAGAAACATATCCAAAAATATATGCAGAAACAATCAAAGGGGATATGAAGATATACAAGGAAGATTACATGGAAACTCCTCCACCGAGAAGATTCAGATTTTAGTATCAACAACCAACAGATAGGCCTCAAGAAGAAGAAGGATTCACAAGAGCACCTCCTTTCAGAATGTCCTCAACTCCCAGGTATTAAACTATATTTTTCGGTTTATGTTATGCATGTAATAATTTTGGACATAAAGCTGTGAATTGCAGAGCTAACAACATGAACAATAACTACTTTGAAAGTAATACACAAAGGGGTTATCCAAGAAGGCCTAGTGAAACACAAAGAAGAAGTTACATCAGGTTTGAATCTTTGAGAATTGAAGTGGAATGTTACAAATGTAACAATTTTGGACATATGGCCAAAGATTTCAGAATGACAGTCCCTCCTAAAGAACCGCAACAGAGTAACAACAATCACAGACAGGAACCTCAGAAAAGAACATGGATAAGAAAGTAGGATCATTATAGCAATGAAAAACTCACACTCACCCTACAAGCTAAGTAGAATAAACGTGGTTGGCATGTTGGCAGTGGATGTTCAAAACACATGACAGGTGATAGAGACAAGTTTCTTACATTATGAAAGGAAAGAGATGGATCAGTCTCCTTCAGAAATGATGATTTAGCCAAAATCATTGGAAAAGGCACAGTCCGAATTGGGAACAAGAATGAAAAGGCAGAAAATGTTCTATTAGTAGAAGATATGAAACATAATCTTCTAAGTGTGATTCAAATGTGTGACCAAGGTCATAAAGTTACTTTCAATTCACAAAAGTGTGAGATAAGAAAAGAAGGTTTAGGGAAATTGGTTGCTACGGCTACAAGAACTTCAAGCAAAATATATGTGTTAAGTGAAATTGGAAATGAAAAGTGTTGTCTAGGAAAGGAAGATGAAAGTTGGCTATGGCACAGAAGAATGGGTCACATACATTTTGATAACCTTGTCAAATTCAACAAAAGAGAAGCAGTCAGAGAAATGCCCCAGATCACAAAACCAACCAACACTTTATGCAAGCATTGTCAACAAGGAAAGCAAACAAAGACCATGTTCAAATCAAAAGAATATTCAACAACAAGACCATTGGAAATTGTGCATACTGATATAGTTGGACCAACTAGAACAAAGGGCTTAAAAGGTGATAAATACTTTATGTTATTAGTTGATGATTATACAGGAATGACTGCAGTTTGCTTTCTCAAGAATAAGTTAGAAGCTTTTGAAAAATTCAAGATCTACAAGGAAATGGTTGAAAATGAAATGGATTAAAAAATCAAATGCTTGAGATCTAATAATGGAGGAGAGTTCACCTCAAAGGAAGTTATGGACTACTGCAACAATCATGGAATAAAAAGGCAATTCTCCATTGCTAGGACACCTCAACAGAACAGAGTTGTTGAAAGAAAGAACATGACAATACAAGAAATGGCTCGAACAATGCTAATGGATTCAAAATTGACAGATATTTTTTGGACACAGGTAGTGCATACAACAATTCACATTCAAAATAGAGTAATGCTTAGAAACAACACTGACAAAACTCCTTACGAACTATGGAAAGGAAGACCAACAAATGTAAAGCACTTCAGAGTCTTTGGAAAAAAATGCTATATCAAAAGAGAAGATGGTGGAATGGGAAAGTTTGACTCTCATGTGGACAAAGGAGTACTTGTTGGTTAATCAAGTACAAGGAAAGCATACAAGTGTTACAATCTAAGATTGAACAAAGTTGTGGAAAGTATCAATGTAACAATTGATCAAATAGGTAGACCAGAATCAAAGTAAGAAGAAAATAGATCAATGAAACAACCCTTAGAACAAGAAGCAGAAGATGAAAAAGAAGTAGAAGAGGAAGACGAAGAGAATCCGATAGAAACAAAAGAGAAAGTTAAACAAGTGTCTCCAAAGACACCTAGCAGACGAGTATAGAAGAATCATCCTTTAGATCAGATTATCGGAAACAAAGATGTAGGAGTTGAGACTAGAAGAAAAACCTGTTCACCAGAACAAACACACCTAACACTCTTATCTACAATTGAACCAAACTATTTCAAAGAATCCAACAATGATGAATTTTGGAATAAGGCCATGGATGAAGAATTTGATCAAATAGAGAAAAATGACACTTGGGAACCGGTTCCATGACCAAAGAATAAGAATGTGATTGACACAAAGTGGGTCTTCAGCAATAAATTGAATGAAGATGGACAAGTTACAAGGAACAAAGCTAGATTGGTATATAAAGGATATGCACAAGTTGAAGGAATCGAATTTGAAGAGACATTTTCCCTAGTTGCCAGAATGGAAGCAATTCGTTTTCTTTTAACTTATGCATGCTCCAAAAATATTAAAATGTATCAGATGGATGTAAAATCAACATTTCTGAATGGGGAACTTGAAGAAGAAGTCTACATTGAACAACCATAAGGATTTCAGTTGTCAGAGAATGCATATTATGTGTGCGAATTAAAGAAGGCCTTGTATGGTCTAAAACAGGTTCCTAGAGCATGGTACTCTAGATTGGATAAATATCTACAACAAGCATGGTTCAGAAAGGGAGGTGCAGACAACAACCTCTACATAAAGGTAAGTCAAGGTAATATTTTATTAATTGAAGTTTATGTTGATGATATTATTTTTGGTAGTGATGATGACAGGTTAAGATAAAAATTTGTAAAGGATATGCAGAATCAATTTGAAATGTCGTTACTTGGAGAACTATGCTTCTTTCTGGGACTTCAAATACATTAAAGCAACCAAGGAATTTTTATTTCTCAAACCAAGTATATCAGAGAAATGCTAAAGAGGTTTGGAATGGAAGATTGCAAACCAGTTATCACTCCCATGCAAACCAGTTGCAAGTTGAGCAAAGATGATGATTCGAAGTCTACAGATCAGAGGCAATACAGGTCAATGATTGACAACCTACTATATGTGACAACATCCAGACCAGATGTAATGCAGGCAGTCAGACAAGTGGCATGATTTCAAGCAGCACCAAAGGAATCACATGTATTAGCAGTAAAAATGATTTTCAGATATCTCAAAGGAACATAAGAGTTTGGATTATGGTATCCAAAAGGAAAGGATCTATCACTTGTTGCCTACATAGATGCAGATTGGGTAGGTTGTATTGATGACTGACGAATCTCCAGTGGAGAAACATTCTACTTGGGTGAGTGTTTAGTATCATGACTAAGAAATAAACAATCATCAGTATCCTTATCTACAACCGAGACATAGTATATTGCAACAACATCATGTTGTACACAAGTTCTTTGGATGAAACAAACTCTAATAGATATACATGTTGAGTATGATGAGCCCATTCCAATCTATTGTGATAATAAAAGTGCCATCAATATCTCAAAGAACCCGGTGATGCACTCCAAGACGAAGCACATTCCAATCAAGTATCACTTTCTATGGGAGAAGGTTGTAGAAAAGAACACCAAAGTTGAGTATGTGGGCACAAAAGAACAAGTGGCAGACATCTTTACAAAACCACTTCCACGGGAAGCCTTTGAATATCTTCGCCAGAGACTTGAAGTTATTTCTACTCCAAAATGAATGCTTATCTTATATGTCTTAGATGTACACAAAGAAGCACCATAAGAGGACAGTTCAGTCATGTGGAGTAGCCCTAGATGGAAATATACCTTTTCCATTGATGACAAAGGGGGAGAGATTTATTAGATGAAGAGGATAGAGGCATGGTTCTAGGGGGAGAAGATTTATCAGATGCAGAAGAAAAATGCATGGTTCCAGGGGGAGCATGAGTGATATGATTTCAATATTGCATCAAAGTGTTGCCATCAATGCCAAAGGGGGAGATTTTTGATTAAGGTTGGTTGTCATTGATGTCAACCCTTGAAGAAAGCCCCGCAACACAAAGGTTTGGGTAATGGACCCAAGATTGTTTGATGTAAATATGACTCATTATTGTCTTGTCATGGTTGATAAGAAGTAAATATGGATGAACTCCAAAGTGGTCCCCTTATGGTGAAATCCCTCACGGGAAGACGCTTTACAGAGTAAGAGAACCCATGATTAATTGTGGAATAATGAGATGAAGGACAATGAGTTTGTCAGGGAAAATATCCTATATGGATAGTTCTTGTCATTCCATTTCCAGTGGTATGTGGAATGTCACATAACTCCTCACGGTTAGAGAGTTATGACCATGTGAAGTTGGAGAACCCAGGTTTGGGTAATGGACCCAAGTTTGTTTGATGGATAACGGTATTAGTTTTGATATATTTGAAGGTAATACTATTACATATGGATAGTATATGTCATTCCATTTCTGGTGGTATGTGGAATGTCACATAACTCCTCACGGTTTGAGAGTTATGGCCTTACGAAGTTGGAGGACCCTCATATGTCATCTAGAAGCCCCAAAAGGTCAAAGTAGTCAAAGTGGTTTAAGAGATTTTAGAAGATAAATAATAAAGTGAATTGATGACTGTACTATAATTCAAAGTGAATACAAAATAAATTATTTAAATAATAAATTCAATGGAGAAATTAGAAGTGGGTTAACTCTAAAATAAGGAAAGTGGGAAAAGTGACCTAGAAGATGTTTTTAATGAAGCTACTTGGAGAGTATAAATAGAGGCACGCCTCTCTCATTTAAGGCACACTTGAGCATATTGAATACCTATAGGTGTCTGAGGTAACCAAAGGATATCTAAGATGAATTTCTGAGGGAAGGTGAAGAAAAGAAGGCCAAAATTCAAGGAAGGATAAATTCTTTTGATGATGCTTTCTAAGGTATGTTATTTACAGGTCATCTCACCATTTTTGCAATATATTTTTTTCTAGAATGATTCAGACTGTGAAATTGCTATTCCATTGAGGAAACATATCCAAGTATCTGTGGTAAATAAATCAGCTTGTGGGTCGTTTTATTTTTGGAGTTACATTCCATGTAAAATAGGGTTTGTGGCTAGTCCTGAAACTAGTCAAAAACATGTGTTTCGGGTAAAAACGTCATAACTTCTTCATAACAGATCAAAATTTAGTGAGAACAAATTTTTTGGTTATAATACTTTCTTTAGTATGATGTGTAAAATTTTCATATCAATTCAACAAATATCTTGTGCGGGGCACGCTCTACAAGGCCTCTCTCTAGAATAAGCCATAATTCAACAAGGTATGCCATTTTTGCTATAAATCCTTTTCTGAGAGGTTACAAGTAGTGACACCTGGAGGAATTGTACAAAAAACACTGAAGAATATTTTTTATTAGTTTCAGATATTCATTCATTACAGGTACAAAGTTATGATTATTTCAAGTTAGGGTTGTTGACTAATCCAAAACTAGTCATGTGAGACTAAATAAAAGTTTGATGAAAATTCTAGTCTCTTGCTGTTTAAAGTTAAGGAAGGTTTGAAGGTATGTGAGAATATACACCAAGTCTATTACAAAGTTACAAATCATATTTGGATGATGAAATTGATGAGGGATTTTGGTTGAGGTACAAGTTGGGTACATGGTTGAGACAAGTAGTTGATGAGTTGGCACATACATGAGGTGTATAGTTGATGATGTTGGTACATATTGATGAGTCATAGTTGATGAGTAATTGAAACATGATTGGTACATACTTGGTGCATGTTTTATGCACTTGTTTATGGTATAGGTTTGTGCATGGTTGATGCACTTGTTTATGGTATAGGTTTGTGCATGGTTGATGCATGGTTCAGGTTTATTGGTACAGGTTTACAGTGGTATATCTCACAGTGATAGTGTGACAATGGTTCCATAATTATACTTATACTTCAAGGCAGTTGGACGGGGCAAGGACAAGTGGTTGTAGCCAAAGAACATAGGGGGTTGTAGCCTCCTTCTGGTTGTAGCCAGAGAATTAGGGAGTTGGAGCTTCCCTTAGGTTGTAGCCTGAGAAACTAGGGGGTTGGAGCCTCCTTCCAGTTGCAGCTGGAAAACAAAGGAGGTTGGTGCTTCCAATGAATGTAATTATTCAAGACATATAAAAATCATTCTGTGGTTTTCTCCCGATTTGGGTTTCCATGTAAAACACTGGTGTACTGTGTATGCGTGTGATTGTTCATTTCTTATTGCTCATTATTGGATAATAATTCTACATTGATATAACACTTTGATTATTTGGAGAAAAATGATTAAAATTATGCTATTACTAATTCACCCCCCTTCTCAGTAATCCAACAAATAGTGGTTTTTAAACACTAAACTCAATTTATCTCACAAAAGGGAAATAAAATCCATAAAAAAAAAAACAAAAAATCAACATTGTTGTTTTTTGGGAAACCTATCGAGGACATTTTTTGGGTCTACTCACCCTCTCTATCAGTTCACTGAGACTTGTTGGAACATAAGATGGATTTGTGGTAGATTTATAGGCTCAGATGTAGCATTGGGAGGAGATCCCAAGAAGAGGGTGCACCCCTCTTCCTCTATGTGGTGCATTCTCGAGGGAGGGCGCACATCCAAAGGAGGCTACCACCTCTCTTGGGCCATGTGTCGCCCCTCCCATATTCTTACTCCCTCACATGTGGGGACTTCTTGAGTTATGGGGAGTGGTGTCACTCTTTCCTCACCCACTTGTCACTCCCTCTCTCCAAGTGGTGCACCCTCCCTCATTGGGATATTCACCCATTGTGCTATAAAATAAATCTATTTCTCCCTTTGTGAACTAGTTGGAGCTTGGGGAAAGAATGCTTGTACTCTATTTTTGTAATCATTTGATATTGTAATAATAAAGAGAATTTGGAGGTCATATGGTGGATGGTAGCTTTGTGTGGATGCTTGATGTTCATGGTCTAATATTGCGTGGTAAATGTATCTTTATTAATTGCATCTTAATTTGTAAGTTGGCCTAAGGGTGTTATTGCCTAACAAGAAAAATATTCTTAACTAGTTTTCTTATTAATATATTTTATTTCTGTATACATGTATTTAAATATTTGCATGCTAATTTAGTTTAATTACATGCTATCTAGATTTTGTGTGTAGGGAACACCGATATTTAACAAATTGTGTGAAAATTTATTAAGATTGCATGTCTTCATACTTGAAGAGGTGGTTGATTTGAGTGCAATCTCCCACAAGCTTCAATCCCTTTCGAGAAAAAAGTCCCTCATCCATTCACTGGAGGACTCCATAGCCCAAAGTAATTTCACGTTGCAAGCTTCTCATTTCTTTCTCTATCTCATCAAATTTTAAACCTCTTTTGGTTACTATTTCATGCATGCAATAGCTAGATTTATATTATCATTTAAATCTTAAGTATTTTTAGCCTTGCATGCATAGACTCGACTAGATATATTTTTCCACTTAAAATTTTTCATCTAAGGATTGGATCTAGCATAGGAAAAGTTCACTTTTAACAAACTTTCTCTTTCATAATTTTAAAGGCTACAAGTAGTGTATTTTCAAGAGCTTTCATTTACAAATTTGGCAACCTTAGTGCCATTTTGCTTGTTGTTTTAGGACATCAAACAAAATTGTTAAGAAGGCACCTTTAGCATGCTTTCTTGGTCATTATTTTTCTAACTTTGTTTTTTGTAAGTTAGATTATGATTGATTCCTGGTCAAAAAGTACAAATGTCTGAAAGTTATCTAATTACCTGGCATTGGTGCCCTGTTGGGAAACCACCTCTGCTAGGTGTCCACAATTAGAAAAAAGAGGTAACGGTGCCCATTCGGGAAACCACCATTGTCCTAAGTCCAGTTCATAGATAAACCTTAGCTATGTGGCCACATAGGGCCATATGTCAAGTGCACGAGGGCAAGAATTCTACTATGCCACGCATGGACGAAATATTGACAACAAGAGAGAAAAAACATAGGAAAGCATTAGTAACCTGGACCCAGACGCGGCCTGACGTAGACCTGTTCTGCCTGTGACTTCCCTTTCTCTCGTTCCACCATGGCTCTTCGAAGGTCTTGCAGAAACACCATCATATTATCCACTCAGCGCCACCAGTCATCTTCTCGTGTCTATACATCATGCATGGATGTTTTGATGTCCTCCAAATCCTTTTTGATGCTGCTCAGGGTGGTCAAGAGTTCATCGTCCTTGTTGTGAGAAGGAGAGTGGCGGTGGGAGGGTGAAGAGGATGAAGAGGATCCCAAGAGAGGAGGGGAAAGTGAAACTGTGGGGGAGGGGCAGAAGGGGGTGGTGGAAAGAAGGGACGTCAAGGGGGTGAGGGGGCAGGTGGCGCATAGCCAATTGAATTTCCCATGAGGTCAAACCACTCAACCCTACAGCTATAGGGGTTTGAGAGGGGGGAGAGGCCAGTTACAGGATCCACGACTAGTTTTGAAGGAGAAGGTATGACTAATTGGGTAAGTGGGGGGGGGGAAACCTTCCTCAGGTGCGTGAACATCCATGGGGGCAAACGGAGGAGGAGAATCCAAATTACGGTGGGGGGAAACAACTTGAGGAGGGCTCGGGGCTTCGCACGACTGAACAGAGGGGGGTGGTTTCCTTCCTCGGGCTTGGTACCAAGCTGCTCCCCGCCTTGATTTTCCCCTGGGTCATGGAATGAAGAAAATGAGGGTTCTCACCAGCCAACTCCAGTATGGATGGTATGCCCCGAAAAACTCCAAAACGCCAATATGGGAATCGTACCAGAGTTGTGGAGCAGAGAAGAGAATGGAAATGGCCCCAGGGAGGTCACGTTGATGGATATGAGCCATCGAGGGTGACAAAGGGGAAGATATATCGACCATATGGAACTGAGGTGACTGGGAGGGCTCGTCGTGCAGTGCCATGAAGACTTGTAGGTTCTGAATCATGTGAGCTCCACGGTTCTCATGTGGGAGGAGAGGTGACGACATATCGTTTTCTTTCCATCAAGGGTGTGAGGGTGGATGTGATGTTAGGTTTCCACTTGTTTCCATGTGGCCTGGCCGAGTGGCCCTAGACTATGCTGTATCCATCATATCAAGTGGGCACCCCATCTCGGGCATTATTTTTCTAACTTATCATAGGTTTTATTTGATAATTTTTTGCACAATGTTGAGGGGTCCAAGATCCTTTTAACTCAACAGTAGGAACCAAACCTGCCTTAGAGGCCCAATTAGACTCTGCAGCGTTTGATGGGTGGAATGGTTTTCCAGATCTTTCGATCTAACTAATTTATCGATGGGCTTTACTTAGTGATTGACATGATATCTTTCTGTGAAAGTTCCTCCTTCATATTAAACGTTCTCTTTTTGTCTTTTCTTTTATTAGATGGGTCTGATAAAGTAAGGTATGCTGGTATAAACCAACTGATAGAAGGGATTATTAACTACTGAAGAAGGATGAGCCTGGGATAACCCTTGTTCTCTAGCATGCATGCAACGATATTCACACCTATTACAAGTCTAGGAATAATACATTAACTTGCTGGTATTTCAACAGTGACTGAGATACAATTATTGAAATAGAATACACATGAAATAAGATGAGTGCAAGAAAAATAGTTTCCTTAGCTCTACCATCAATCACACATTAACACAACGATTTTATTTTCATCATTAAGAATAAAAGAACTGTTAAAATATCAAAACAGATAGCTTATCAATAGATTCATAAAACTCTTACTCGTTACAATATCAACTACTGAAATAAAAGTTGGAAGTAGTTCCTCCTCAATCCAATCACATAACGCCTTTGATGAAAAACAAAATTTTGTCTCTAGTTCTAAACAAAACTTCTCAATTAAGGTTGCTCAGAAATAATTCTTTACAATTCTCAAAAGAGGGTATTTTCCCCAAAACCATCGACCCTTTCAGAAAGGTCCATCCCCTATTTATAAATAATCACTAACTAAAAATAACTGCTACAAGTTTGTGTTAAGTAAAACAAAAGATCGCCACATGGCGCTTGATCTCTTTGTTCTCTGGAAATCATCTCGTGGTTCTACTAGAGTGGATGACTCTTGTTGTATTCTGACCACTTGAAGAAGATATCCTCGCATGTGTTAGCATACGAGAATTTGTTTGGTACATCGAGGCTGAAAGGGTTTCCTTCACTTCTATTTCCCACTCTCTATATTTGATGAATTTGGCACTTAAACGTTGCAGAACTGCATGAAACTTGATCGGATGTTCCATAAACTTCTGTATTTGACTCGGTGTCATTCTTTCCACCTACACGATCTCCACTTCCCATGTCGAGTCTTGTTCTACACATTGTTTGACTATGTCATACAATTCGACAAAGTCTTCGGGTGAGTTGAACTCTGGGATGCCAATGTATTTCATCTACCAATTGATCTTTTTCCATCTTCTTTTGCACTCGACCCACCTCTTTTGTATGTCTCACTGAGGTTCCTGGGCCATACTTACCCAATATTCGGTTACATTCCTGATCCGGGAGATGCTGCTATCCATCAGCACTCGAATGTTGTGCTCCTTCGTGTCTCATCCCTTCTGGACTGCAGTGATGTAATTGATTCGTTCTATAGCTTAGTATGCCTTTTCATACCATCTCTCCATGTACTTACAAGTTTCCAGTGCCATAAGGGTATCTTATTTATAATCGGATACACATGCGGTGAAGAGATGTCTTTCGCTTGTGAACTGTGCATATGCATATTGGAACTCACTCTTCAGAAAAATTGTGGCTTGCATTGAGTCTTGGTAATATTTTGGCAGATGGCACAAATGGTATAGCTCATTCTGTGCAATGACCAGTTCCTTTTCATCTCTCTTTTCTTGATCCAATGTGACGTCAGTGATAGCCATCCTTGCACCGATGAGGTCATATGTCTTTGCGTTTTCTGTGTTGAACAACTTATCCTCTGTGGTGATGAGAATCAAGATATCCAACGTGAGTCTTCATTTCTTGGCGGTCCTCCTCATGATGGATTTCTTCTTCCTGTCATAAGAAATCACTTGTATATCGTCGAACTCATCAACTAGTTTAGGGATTTGTTGGTCTCCCCTGGTTAGAGTGTTGCCCAAGCTTCCTGTGGTATGTATTTTCTCTAGGACCGATCCTTGTACTTATTTGATAGGGGAAACTTCCATATATTCCAATGGATCGACCTCCATCTAATGTTCATCAACTGGTGAGGTATCAACCAAAATTGATTTGATAGTGATAGGATCAATACTTACTTGGTGATCGGTTGTTGAGGTGTCAATATCTTGTTGTTGCAATTCTTCTTTTTGTCCACCTGAACCTAGCTCACCCCTGGAGCTATCTTTCGGGGTCCCCGATAGGTCAAGAAGCTTAGTGTCTAAGATACTTTTGGCCTCATGGTCGCCCTACAAAGGGTTTGGAATTGATGCATCAAGACTTGGAGCATATGTTCCCCTTGGTTCTTTCTCCTCTGTAATTGGTATCAGATTTATAAGAGAGACCTTTGAACTCTCTTCATCATCATAGATAGTTATTAGATCAAAAAGGGTATTAGGCACACCCATTTCACCTGGTGTTCTTGTGTAATATACCAGATATAAAAGGTATGCATAACAGAAATAAAATGTTAGAAATGGTAGAATAACAACAATATAACCAGAACAATCACCACAATAGCACTGAAATGATATAAGAATAACAACATAAATAACACTTTGATTCTGAAAGCAATGTTCACGGGCCTCTTCGAGGGGGCAACCTCCAATTGAGAAGATCTCTATTACAATAATATCCAAGCTAGGGTTCTCATACCCTCGACTCCTATTTATACTAAATATGTCTATCAAAAGAAACATCTAGAGGAAGATCCTTCTAGAAGCGGAAGCTTCTATTAGGTATTCTTACATCCACCTTATTATATTTTATTGAAAGGCCTTATTAACTTACGACGTAGATGCTAAATGTGAGACGCAAAACCGTCGCAACTTGCGATGAAAAGCTGTGGCAATATCGACAAAAATATATCTCAAGACCAAACTTACGACGCAGATTCTGTATGTGCGAAACAAATTCGTGGCAAATTGCGACGAACTTTCGTCGCTATTGCGACGGTTTTGGTAAAATACAAATTTTTTTTTCCGACAAACTATCGTCGATATTGCGACGATAAATTTAAGTTAAAAAATAAAATAAAATTACATGAGATATGGTATACCCATATTACATTGTAATATGGCATACCATATTGTATGCCATATTACAATGTAATATGGTAATGCCATATTACATTGTAATATGGCATTACCATATTACATTGTAATATGGTAATGCCATATTACAATGTAATATGGGATTACCATATTACGTTGTAATATGGTAATGCCATATTACATTGTAATATGGCATTACCATTACATTGTAATATTGTAATATTGTAATATATTGTAATATTGTAATANATATATATATATATATATATATATATATATATATATATATATATATATATATATATATATATATATTGGAAGCATGTGTTATCATGAAGTTGGAGTAGAAGTAAGGATACCAATATAACAATATACACAAAGAATAATTTCGAATATTACTTTCAAAAAACCATATGGATTGCATGAGTGAGTCATTATGCAATTTATATTATACAATACTATGACAACACTTCTAAGATTTATGGATGATATCTTATGACCATTTCTCGAACTTGTTTATTGTAGCCTCCTTGGATGATATTTTGACTTTTAGCAAGATTTGGGAAGATCATTTGAAACATTTGGAGATGATATTTTTAACCCTTCAACACAATTAATTGCAAG
>ML807232.1:50627-68706 GCA_009831015.1 Picea engelmannii
CTTTTCATATTCGCAGAACCACTCCCTGTGGGGAGTCATATGAAAGGATGCACCTGAGTCAATCAACCATGCCTCATGATCTGCATGTGTGCTTGAAGAGGCCAAGTAAACATCCCCTCCTTCTTCCTTGGAGGTCTTTTCTTCTGTAGAAGAATATTCTTCAGATCCCTTCTCTTTCTCAACTTTGGATCTACACTGTTGTTACCCATGATTTTGGTCAATCTTGATGGTGTATTGATGATGGTGTACTCAGGCTCCTCATAAGAAATTTCTCCTGAGAAAAGTGACATTCATCTCTTCCTAGAAAACATACTTTTGAAGAGAGTTCACATGTTGCTAATATCCTAGGGTGCGAGAATGACCCATTCTCGCATGTTGCCTTCAGCTAGGGTGCAAACTTCGCACACTGTGCTACATAGCTAGGGTGCAAACTTGTTCTAAAGCTTGGAAAAAGATGAAGTCTCGATGGTTCTAGAAGGGAATCTTCTAGAAGAATGGGTTGGCATTCAAATGATTATATTTGTACTGGTTTCACTGATATTGTGGGATCATTCTTATCCAAGTAAGCATCTCATCCTCTCTTATATATTGATGGAATTCTCATGGAAAAGGTTAAGCAAGATTCATTGGAGAATTGGTGAAAGAATTGTGTGAAGGACCTAGCCTGAATAGGAGCTTGGAGACTCTAGCAAGTCTATCAAGAGGATTTGATCTTCTTCATACAAGGATCGAGCAAGTGTGTGTGTGTTGGAGCCAAGAGCCACTGAAAGGAAGCTTGTGACATCAAGGCGATTAGGTTGTAGCTTCTACTTTCAATTAATATGATACAGTGGCATGTCCTTTTCCCATAAAGTCTTTCTTACTTTATTGTGTAATTCCTTGATCATACACATAAGTTGGCAGTTGACTATATTTTTCTATCTTCACTTTGGTTGGTTTGTGTTGTCTTGGTCTTGACCTCACGAGAGCACCGGAGCGAAGCGGGAGCAACAAAGACCCTAGGAAGCGATACAAAGGTACGTTACTTGTTCCTCCCTACTAGCTAATTCAATGGTCACAACTTAGGGAAAGAGTCATGTCCTATCCTATTTTGTTCTAGATCCAGGTGGATCTAGGGAGATATGTTAGTGTCCACACCTACCGATTAGTCTGATAACAAAATTGGCAACTCCACTGGGGAGAGAACTCATTTTCTTTGTGGTTTTTGGTGTTTTTCCTTGACCATTTTCTCTTTCCTTATATTTCTCCATTCATATCAATCTCCGAGTCTTCAGGATACCCTGATAGACCCTCTGGGTCCAGAATCCTCTTCAATTTTTTTGTCTTTTTCCAAAAATTTGATTAGTTTAAGACATTCTTGCACTGCACTCCACAGTGGCCTGCGAGAACATATTGAGTTTGCACCCTGCTTTTAGGTCCAGTGCGAGGTTCTCACACTTTGCTCAAAGCTGGCCTGCGAGAATGACCCATTCTCGCATTGTGTAATACTGTAATGATCTGGGCATGATCAGCTGCCCAGATCAATATAGGTGCCTAAAAAGAGCTTCTTGGACCATTGGTTGATGTTTTCTTGTCTTCATTTTTGTGCACGAACAGTCTTAGGAAATCAAAGGCTCTTCCTGTCCATTTTTCTTGACTTTCGTTTCTTGACTTTTCTTTGCAAAGATATACTCTCTAATTTTGGAATATGAGTGTGCTTGTTTGGTTAAGAACCGAGGATCGGTTGAAAGTTGAGCTTCTTTGTCTTTATCATTTGCTCTTTATTTGGAAGATTACTTTTCTCATGCAATTGAAAAGGCTAGTTTGGTCTGCTTGTTATTTTTGTTTCCATTGAAATATTGGTTTGGGTTTTTATCTATTGCTTGTTCATTAGTTTTTGGTTTTCTTCACTCTCACCATCATGGTGTAGGTCCTTTTTGAAAAGTGAACAATGTTTTTCTTTCAAAAGCATTTTCGTCTTTGAAAGTATTGAAAATCAATTGTTGAAATTATTGAAAAAGAAACAATAGAGAATTGTTATTTTTGCATGATTCGTTGCAATTGCATTTTAAAGGAAATTGTGTATTGTAGTTCAAGGTTGGTCCAGAAAACTTCTCTTTCCCTCCCGTACATAGGATTCATTGAACGAAAATTGATATGTTTCATTCTCATCCATGCATCATTGGGTCAGAGTCTCATACAACATCAGTTTTATCTCCGCTTCCTTTGAGTAACAACAGCTCTTAATAACACTGCACAATCGTAAAATTTAAGTAGTAACTCTTTTCTAGGGCTCTATTACACCAAAATTTAGCTAGGCTAGCACTTTGGAATAGGAAGAGAGATACACTCTCCAAAGCACAAAACACACAATAGCATCTTGTGTTAAGGAGTGTCAAATTCCATTTACAACATCTTGTCCTGGGAAGCCCTTCTCACACAAGGGTCAAACACGAGGTCACATTGATATTGAAAGAGTTACTCACCCTGCTTTGTTGATATCGGTGTAGAGATTGCATGTATTACGGGGGTCACTTGGAGGTATACCCACAATGATGAGTGGAAGCCTTTTGAGTTGATTTTGGGCTAGATACCCTGCCCTTGCATGTGTATTGGACTGTCGACTGTCCCCCCAAGCTTTATTGTTGTTGGTGGTAACCTTAGCGGCCTATCTTTCTAGGGTCTTACACAAGGTGACTATGAAGGGGAAAGTCTTCACGGTACCTAGAATCGACATTGGCCAAACTCACTCGGGCTCCTTGGAGGGTATACCCACGATTATGTGTGGGAGATTGCACTAGGGTGTAAGTTCATTAAGTAGGTCGTTAGTGTAACTTTTCCACCCTAGCCCAACCCCTTATCGTCTCGTTGTTGCGACGTTGGATTTCATCACCAACTAGTGACTTCAGAATTAGAAGGTCTTGTTTGCTTGGTGTTGTTTCCTAGATTTTGTTTACTAGCGCGTGCTGTTTGTTTACCAAAGTTGACCATACGATTTTCTTCGTAAGTTTGTCACTCGTTTACAATAGCTCCTCCACGCTGTTCACATAGAATGCAGGGTTTATCTCCAGAGCATCTAGAATGTTCTCAACCCTTGCCTACAAGTTCACCTGAGGTCTCTCCTCGGCAGAGTGAAGTCCAAGACGTTACCGCGCCTCAAGTGGAATGAACTAACTCTCTAGAACATTTCCGAATTACCAATACTCGAGAGGACTTTCGAATTCACTCTGATTCTAAGTGACCGTTTATGCGACTGAATTCTTCCAGAGACTTAGTTGTTGTGTCTTCTGGATCACCGGTTGGACCCTTTCCAGGCATAGAAGGCCAAGATCCTTTTTTGTCTACGTGCATTTTTAGACGGGACCTTTTTGGTGCAGGATCAGGTGTTGAAACCATCATCTCACCTATGATTTCTGAAATCTCTAGCCTAGAGACAATACCGTTTACAACTGCCTATTATTTTCCTGGTACGGATGCCCCATGATCTGATCACATCTTGACCATCCCTATCAAAATGGCCCATCACAAAAATACTATGAGTGTTCACACCGAGATTACTGCGGTTAGTCTCACCCCCATCAACACACCACGAATGCTCAGCGTCACCCCAACACTACCACCTGGATACCGTGCGTTGAATGCTTCCAGTCCCACTCCTACACAAACCCCATCTGACTCTCCTGGTGGTCCCTCTTCTTTTGGGCACTCTCTTCCCGGCTTTATTCCGACACTCCCTCAATTTCCTTTTGGAGGACCTTTCTCATCCTCCACTGGCAATCTTAATCCTAGTGGCACTATTCTGTCATTCACACCAAATTACTAGATTCCCGTTGGTGGACAATTTCACCAAGGTGGTATGACTCAACCCCCTCTCAGTGGGAAAATTCCTATTGGAACGCAAATCCCAATTGGAACACAACCCCCAATTGGAACGCTGCCCCCAATTGGAACACCACCTTCGATAGGAGGACCGACCCCACCTTATGGACAAAACATACCTCCATCCTTGGCCCAGTATTGGAATCATATGATACAACATCCTCCTCAATCGACTGGGGGGCAACAGTTTTCGACTGCATCTGTGATACCCCCTAGTATAGGCCAACCATATCCAGGTACGTTCAATCCCATTTGGGGATCGAATGCTCAAACTCACGTCCCTATTCCAGGATACAATCCCATGAGCTACTATCTTCTCCAATTGCCACCGAATCTGCCTGGGTATTCACATTATATGCAGACTGCTTATGGTCCTATTGGTTTGCCGGTGGGGCTTCCTCCCCAAATCCACCAGTATCTGCAGGTGAATCGACAGTTACCCTTTTTGGCCACTTTGGATCTTCCAGTTTTGTCAAGGATTTTAAATGACCCGATTTGTCACTCTCCCCAATGGCCTACTATACCAGCCAAGCTACCATCAAACATCCCTAAATTTTATGGAAAAGCGGGAGAGGACCCAAACAATCACGTCATGACTTTTCACCTCTGATGTTCATCCAACTTGTTGATGGATGACTCTATTCGTTTACGTCTTTTTCAACGAACCCTAATAGGTTCTGCTGCGAAGTGGTATATAGAATTACCACGAGGTTTCTTCGCTGACTTCAACACCCTAGCTATGGATTTCCTCACTCACTACCAGTTACCGATCCGTTATGAAACATGGACCGAGATTTTGAGTTCTTTCAAACAAAACAAAGCCACTCATATATCCGATCACATTCATGAGTGGCGAAGGAGACGACGTCTCATTAAACTCGAGCTCCCAGATTAGTTGTTGGCAGAGTGGTTCACCAAATCATTTGTGAACGACATCGATCGTGACATCACCATGGGTGGAGTAGTCATGGAAGAGCAGGCCATAAGTCGTGCTCAATACCTTGATCTCGTTTACTCACAAACGAGTACCCTTTACGACTTACTACCTGACTTACCTCATCCTTCCACTTCCGCCACTTCAACTACTCCATCTGCTTCGTATGCAGCCGATGGTGTGATTGGCACTTTCTAGGCCCAACCACATTCCGCCTCAAGCACCAACCCCAAACCTGCTTCTTCTAATTTTCAAAACGCTCCGTCTCCTGCCCCTCCCACCGGAAATACTTCTGAGGTAAATGCAGTTCAATCTACCCCAGCCCGTAAAAACAAATCCAAAAAGGGAAGGGGTAAGAATAAGGAGGACAAAAATACTTCTCAAGCAGAGCAAACCAAAACTACACCTGTTGACGATCGGGATAAGTGCAAACCTCGATACCCTTGTCTTATCTGTGGTGATGATCACTACATAAAGGATTGTCCACGACGCGCCGAGGTCAGTAAGTTCCTTCAAGGAGCTCCAAAACCACCTGCTCCGACCGTTTTGTCAGAACACTTCCCATCTCAACAACATGCTCAGTTGGTCATTCATGACCAACCCTCATCTTCTACTACATCCTATGTCTTGATGTGTACTGGCGATTCAAAGCAGAACAAAATTGCACTCACCACTCGAGCCAAATATTATTCTCCCTCTAAAGAGAAGGTTGATGACCTACCTCCTTCATTGGTACAACCCTCTCCCACGACTCCACCTACCAACGGTCCTCTTCATCTCGAATGACCGAGCCTTGACACAGTTCTTCGACCCCCCCCAAAGGACGTCGTTTGGAAATCGACTTTCAATCCTCATGCTCGTGCTGACCAGAACTACATCATTGTTGAAGATCTGGCCCAAGCATCTTCTGCGATGTCAGCCCTCGAAGTCCTTCAAATTTGTCCCACACAACGGAAGGCACTGTTGAAAAATATCGGTGGAATCGACCTGACGGATACAAATTTAATAATTTTTGACTTGGAAGATCACATTCCAAGGTTACCCCCTCAACTCGCATTACAGATCCAAGTGATTGTCTCTGACAAAAAAATTTTCCAAACTGTTATCGATGAGGGTGCCTCGACGTGTGTCATGTATCTTACTTGCTGGAAATCCATTGGCTCTCCCTCTTTGAATGAATCCCATAACACTCTCAAATCCTTCAATGGATCTGGTTTTAAGCCCTACGGTGTCCTTCCTTCATTGCCCATCACGTTAGAAGGCAAAATGGTCCAAGTCGAAGTGGAAGTCTTTGATGCTCCTCTTGATTACAATCTTCTACTTGGCCGCATCTGGATTGATTCTATCCGCGCAATTGTGTCGACCCTTTTTCATGTGGTACGTTTCCCACATCAAGGGAAGGTAGTCACCGTCGACCAATTAGCCTTCTTTAACTCTGACACCCATACTGGCAATGTACCGTTCATCACTAAAACCCCACCGAGTTATGAGAACGTCGGTGTAGGTCTTCTCAAAGACTCTTCGTTAATGGGTACTTTCCTTATTCCACCGCCCGATATTTCATGCTTGTCCGTTGCTTCAATCAACATGATCTCTACCTCGATTCACAAACTTCCTGCATCTCTTGACCCATGGATAGTACCTGACCCTGGAGATTATCTTCGTTACGACGATGAAATGCTGTTAAGTCTGGTTGAATCCACCTATCAGGCTATTCAATCGACAACCCCTTCTACCCCCTCTCTTGGTGAGTTATCTCCAGATCCCTTCCTTGTCATTTTTCCCATAGATGAAATGATCATGTCTGTCATGGAAGACACCCCTTGGGATGATGGACATCATCGTTCCATCCTCTTTCTGGAGCAACATACCATTGAGAACTACCAACGGATCTCGACCCCATCAACCATTGTCATCATCTCAACCATTCCTGAGTCCACACACGATGTGTTTTCCGAAGGGAACTTAAGCAATATCTCGCCCACTATTCCCCTCGACATATCCGTCAAACCTGGGATTGTCGAAAATGTCCATATCGGAGCTTTGTGTTCCTCTGACGAAATCGTCACCTACACATCCCTTTTCAAAGAGTTTCGTGACATCTTTTCCTAGAGCTACGAAGAAATGTCGGGTATCGACCCCGACATTGTGATACATGAGATCAAGACATACCCCGATGCTAAACACGTCCGACAACCCCTTCGTCTAGTTCACCCACGTAAAGCGGCTGCTATCAATCTTGAAGTTGAGAAAATTATTAAAGCCGACTTTATTTACCCGGTGGCCCTCACTGACTGGGTTTCCAATCTTGTCCCGATCGATAAGAAACAAGGCACAATTCGTGTATGCATTGATTATAGGGATATTAACAAAGCTTCTCCCAAAGACAACTTTCCTACCCCCTTTGTTGATCAGATTGTCGACGATTGCGTCGGAAGTGAAATCTTCTCTCTAATGGATGATTTCTTCGGGTATAATCAAATCAACATTGTTCCTGAAGATCAACATAAGACCGCTTTTATTTGTCCTTGGGGTACTTTTGCCTATCAGAAACTCCCTTTCGGTCTCAAGAATGCTGGCGCAACTTTTCAACGCGCTATGTCTTATGCTTTCCATGATATCAAGCACATCGTTCAACCATATATGGATGATTTTCCCACACACTCAATACACCGAGTCGATCATCCAACCCACCTCCGAGCCATTTTCGTCCGCTGTCGGTTCTACCATATACGTTTGAATCCTCCTATGTGTGTTTTCTGCGTGGAATCCGACCGACTTCTAGGTTTTATTGTTTTGCGTCAAGGGATCAGGGTGGATCCTTTAAAGGTTGAGGAAATCCTTAATCTCCCTCCTCCTTCTACACTTCGCCAGTTACAAAGTTTGCAGGGGAAAGCAAATTTTCTTCGTCGTTTTATCCAAAATTACGCTGAGATAACTCGTGGATTTATGTGGCTACTAAAAAAGGGGTCTAAGTTCGTATGAGATACCATTGCCAACAATTCTTTCGAAGCTTTGAAATTGTCCCTAACGTGAGCTCCGCTTCTCTTTCCCCCCAATTACAGTCACAGTTATTTCCTTTACCTTGCTGCCTCGAATTACACCATTGGTATGGTTCTCATCCAAGACGATGATGCTAACGACGAACATGTTATCTACTACTTGAGTTGAAGTCTAACGCCTACCGAAATCAAGTATTTACATGTCGAAAACTTGGCCTTGGCAGCCGTCCAAGTCGTCCAATGCTTTCGACACCATATCCTCTCGCGCAATACTACAATGCTTTCTAACTGCAACCCTATGCAACACATTCTCACACGTCAATTGCTAGGGGGAAAATACTCCAAATGGATTGTGATACTCCAGGAGTTTGACTTGGAATTCGAACGCGCCAAGTACAAGAAGTCCTTAGTGTTTGCTGAGTTGATATGCGACTTTCCCTATTCTGAAACAGAAAATGTAGCAGCTGATTCATTACTCGATGAATCCCTTTTCCTCATCAGCACTGATGATCTTTGGTATGGTGATATCATCATATATCTCCAAACCCAGAATTTCCGACCAACTTTGTCTAGTACTGACCGACGTCGAATACGATACCAAGCTCGTCAATATATTATCCTTGGGGATACTCTTTATTGTCGGGGGATTGACTCCATTTTTCAATGCTGCCTCACATTTGACAAAGCCGAGAGAGATTTGAATGACTTCCATTCTGGAGCCTGTGGTGGTCATATGTCTGGGTATGCTACTACCCAGAAGATCTTACGAGCAGGGTATTTTTGGCCTTCTTTATTTAACGACTGCATAATCTCTGTTCAAACATACCATGCTTGCCAGACGTATAATAACAAGATATGATCACATCCTTCTCCTCTTCACCCTGTGGTCTCCGTTGGTCCCTTTGCAAAATGGGGCATCGATTTCATGACATGTCACCCTCACTCGACCGGGGGGCATGGACACATTATTGTGGCCGTAGATTACTTTACGAAATGGACTGAGGCGATGCTGACATTTGAAAACATTGGAAAGACCGCAACATTATTCATCTTTAATCACATCATAGCTCGTTTTGGTGTTCCCCAAGCTATCGTCACTGATCACGGTAGCCACTTTAGAAACTTCATGATGTCTGAACTTACTGAAAACTTGGGTCTTCACCATGAAAAATCAACGCCCTATTACCCACAAGCCAACGGCCAAGTTGAAGAAATTAACAAAGTTCTCATAACTATGCTCCGACGAATGATAGGGATTCACAAAACAAGTTGGCACACAATGTTGTTTTCGGCATTGTGGGCTTACCGGAAATCCGTCAAGTCCGCTACTGGGTTTACACCTTTCCAGTTAGTCTATGGTTTGGAAGCCATTCTTCCGATTGAATGTGAGATACCCTCTTTAAAACTAGTTGTTGAACTCCTACCAAACACTTATGCTGAGGAAGAATGTCTATTGTATCTTATGCGATTAGACGAAACTCGACGCGATGCTACCCTAGTCATCGAAGCTAAAAAAAAACGTGTCAAGGCCCAATACGACAAACATGTCAAGCCTCACATTTTCTCTGAAGGAGATCTCGTTCTCCTCTATGAACAAGATCGAGATATGCTAGGAGCTGGAAAATTTGAAGCCATGTGGCGAGGTCCTTATATCGTTCGACGAGGTTTGGAAAAAGGGGCTTATGAGTTAGTATATTATTATGGTATCCCTTTGAGTGAACCTAGGAATGGGTTGTACTTGAAGAAGTACTATGCATAAAATCACCTGTGCATGAGTACTTGTATTTTTATTGTATCATACTTCTTGTGTGTTACTATAGCTTGTTTTTGTCATTATCTGGTCTCTGCCCTTATGTGACATTGTGTTTGATTTCCAGATGTTGGAGTTTTTGCTACCCTACATTGGCTTCGATGATGGCGCTAGTTGTAGTACTCATAACCTTGCTTCCACTGCATGGGCAATTTACGCCCCTACAAATGACCTTGTCTCCTTACGAGGTGTGTGTCTCGACCGTGCGACCAACAATATTGCATATTATAGCACCGTTATCGAATTGTTGATTGATGCTATCTCACTCGGAATCCGTCATTTGGTTGTGCGACTCGATTCATAGCTTGTAGTACTACAACTAAGTAATGTCTATACTATTCGAAGTCCTACTTTGTTACGAGTGTATTTGCGAATTCACCTCTTGGAACGTTATTTTGATTATATTGAATATCAACATATTCCTAGATGTCTAAATACATTAACTGATGCATTGGCTAACTATAATTTAGACAGACATTTGGATCATTTATAAATCAATCACATCAATTTTCACATAACACAAGATAAACCGGTAGAAGCCGTATGTATATATAATGATCAAAAGAGTTTTTACAAAAAGTTCTGTCCGAGTACCAAAATGTCAAAATATGAAGCTCATAGCTTCTACAAAGTGATGTCATGGATGATGTTCACGGTAACACACGACTGCCCGGGAAACCCTACGGAGTAGTCGACCTATGGAATCTGACACTCCAACTGTATGACACTGATAACGTTGTGGAACCTTTCCAAGAGGCATGTCTGGAATATTTGCTGTCAAACCCTCTAGGTTTTGTTCCATCGATTCATAATCCTCAGCGTCCCATTGTGGTACTGATTCCACCTCTCCTCATCATTGAATGGGAGAAATACCAAGAGGTCGGTAAGGTCCCACATCTGTGTCATCAACAATGAATTTTGTATTTAGTCTTTGGAACATATAAAAAACATTTGCATATGATAAAATTCACAAAAACATTTAAAAAGAAAAAAAGTCTACTTATTACCAAGTTCCCCCCACTGAGCACCCTTAGGTAGGACTAAGTCTGGATCTCCTCGGAAATCCAACCTGGCATAATCATAATCATTGACCATTAGCATCTATGGTCGCAACTAGTTGAAGAAGGTATCATCATATTTGATAATGGGTCCAGCTACGTGCTGGGCCATGAGCTGACACCATCTAAACATTATTGGATTTGTTGGGGCCGGTAAATCCTATTCAACCTACAGCCTCAGTAACGGAACCCTCTCGAGAAAGAAGGACACCAACAAAGACCCGTACCCGAATTGCTTCAGGTTACCTCGCCTGCATTTGGTCAACTGCCTCTTCATGCTATGAAGCACTGCATCTGCCCAGTTAAAAACCCGAGGCTCAGTACACTCTATGGCATACTGAAAGTAGCTCTGGAGAGCCATGTGAGGAGCAGAGCTCCGAACCATATGATCAATTGTGAACAAAATAGTGCGAAGGGTCAAATCCCACACTCCCCAAATATCTAATTTCCCTTTGCTTCTCTTTACCTCTGGAACACAGTATAAGCTACAATACTCACTCATGGGCAACCCACCACCTCTGCTACTAGTCAGGTTCACATGGTACCCATGCCATGACAGTCCTATCAAGAAATAAATGTCCTCAATATCCAAGGACAATGTGTGGACCCCTACATGGAATACTTGCTGATCGGGATCCCACATATGCACAAGGTACTCCAATAACCTGACTTGGGCCCTCATGCCTGGGATACGAAAGTACTTCAGAAGACCACATTTTCTCAAAGCGGCAATGGTGGGCGGATGATTTCCAACAATGGAATTATCTTCTTCGTTCTCCCTTTTGCGCCATTCCAGAACCATTGTGATGGCCAAATACCTGAATAAGAAGCACAAGAAGAATATTAATAACTCTATTCACAAATTGGTATCTTTTCATTGAGAAAAGTTTTTAAAATTTTTTACACTTTGCGATTCTCACAGGTTACCTTTAGGCACAGTGTGAGGTTCTCGCAGGTGCCTTTGGGCTCACATGTGAGAATGACCCATTCTCACAGGTCCCGTGTAGATCACCTGCGAGAATGGCTGAGCGCAATATTAACCCTCAAAACAAAATCAAAATAATAGTTTTTGCCAATGAAAATGAAAAATAAAACCATGAAAAAGTAGAGGACAAAGAGCCTACCTCACTGCCACTGACGGTTCGTCGAATGGATGCTCGTAACTTTCGCAAACTGACGCCAAATTTCAAGGGCAAAAGAGGGGTTTTTTGGCTCAAATAGTGGTAAAGTTAAAATGATATGGTAAAAAGAATTTTTACTTCTTTATATTTACTTTTACGATGTTATTGAATTTTTATAATTATTTGTCTATTAAAACCTAATCCCTAATGCCCTTTTGAGTGGAACTTTTGCAGGCGTAACGACTTCGATGTTCATATACAGGGATGCAAACATATTTTTTCTTATTCATCGTATGTTTTGATTGTTTTTTATGGTTTTTGTATACAACCTCGAGCGAGGTCTTTATCCGTTCTCACGCTCAAAAATACATGAGAACACGATCGAGCACACTTTTATCACTTTTTCAGGCTCAACAAGGTTATACGAAAAAGGAACCCCCCTGGAGTCCTCTTTAAGCTCTTTTCAGACTCTCTAAACATGAAAAGATAGCCGAGCGACCTTGCTATTTTCACGCTCGATAAAGTATTTGAAGAAAGTGTCTGGTGGGTGATAATTTATCTCTTTTTCGGTCTCATCAGACTATTTTACAAAAAAGGAACTGAGAGAGTTCTCTTTTAAGTGTTTTTCCAGACTCTATAATCATGAAAAACCTTCGAGTTTTCTATCTTTGGATTCGTTAAACAAACATCGACAGACCCGTAATGGGACCGAACCACTCCTTCCTAGGGTTCGTTAAACATACTCCAAAGGACTCATCCGAAGGATGAGCTTATACCAACAAGCATATGTTATCCTCCTCAAGCTTGCATAAAAATAAAGAGGTACTCGCTAGAAATGGTGGGGGAAAATTTGGGAAAGGGATATGTTCTCATCTTCATATTTATTGGCAGTAAGTGTCACTCTTGAACATGACACCCCCTATTCATTATTTGAAGCCGGTTTGAGAAATCCAATTGTCTCTCATTCGATTTGCTGCAAGGTCATACCCTGTGTCGTCTCCGAGTCAATGCTGCCAAATCATTGGTCGTGTGGTTCATATATTCAAGAGAAATTCATCTGAAAGCTCTATTGAGTTGGCCATCTGCAGTTGTCCATTCTCTCCGTGTCGACCTTCCCTGGGTCCAGTCCAACTTACATTATACTCTATTTTACCTTCAAAATCTGTTACTCATTTCGTGTCATTGATGGGGGATACATCAAGGCCCTCCTGTGACGAGTTTTTTTCCGTCGACTTCAGCGCATTATCCGGAAACAAGACTTAGAAATTCTTTGGTACCTTGGAACTTGCATGCCTCAATGGCAGGTTTCCTATCTTTTGACAGTGGGTTTACATTATTGACCCCTGATCAAAAGATTCCATCAGATGTTCGACCTCAACTCATTCATTCACACTCGATGAATTGTACTAGAGTACCTTGGGAGTCATTGACATTAATGGTGATTTCCCTCGCACTTGTTAACAATTTCATCAATGACTGGTAATCAAGTGGTATCTGCCATGTTCAACTTCAACACATGTAATCACATGGTTAGATTCATACTTTTGGGTGACAAGATTGAAGACCCTGGATATCATCTCTTTGTCTAGGTTGTGATGGAATATGTATAATTTGCGACACATAGATCCACTTTGTATGTCTCGTGGCTATGTCATCTTAATTTGAATTTTCTCGCATAGATCCACAGTGTATTCCTGGTGGTTATGCTATATTTTGACGGCATGGATCCACAGTGTATGATTGGTGGCCATGACCTATGTCTATAATGTCATCCGTCTGTGATCTGAGTATGGGAATGCCTACCTCAGAATTAGTATATATGGTATTTTGCAGATGCTTGATTGTTCGCAGGTTTTCGATTAGGTGCGCTCCTGGTTTCCGACACACACATGCAGTTTACAAAGTATTTTGGCTGTCACTGATTCCGACCTCATACTTTGGGGGGCATTCTGTTACCCATGATTTTGGTCAATCTTGATGGTGTATTGATGATGGTGTACTCAGGCTCCTCATAAGAACTTTCTCCTAAGAAAAGTGACATTCATCTCTTCTTAGAAAACATACTTTTGAAGAGAGTTTGTAGGTTGCTAATATCCTAGGGTGCGAGAATGACCCATTCTCGCATGCTGCCTTCAGCGAGTGTGCGAAATTATCGCACTGTGCTACATAGATAGGGTGAGAACTTGTTCTAAAGATTGGAAAAAGATGAAGTCTTGATGGTTCTAGAAGGGAATCTTCTAGAAGACTGGGTTGGCATTCGAATGGTTATATTTGTACTGGTTTCCCTGATATTGTGGGATCATTCTTATACAAGTAACCATATCATCCTCTCTTATATATTGATGGAATTCTCATGGAAAAGGTTAAGCAAGATTCATTGGAGAATTGGTGAAAGAATTGTGTGAAGGACCTAGCCTGAACAGGAGCTTGGAGACTCTAGCAAGTCTATCAAGAGGATTTGATCTTCTTCATACAAGGATCGAGCAAGTGTGTGTGTGTTGGAGCCAAGAGACACCAAAAGGAAGCTTGCGACATCAAGGCGATCAGGTTGTATCTTCTACTTTCAATTAATATGATACAGTAGCATGTCCTTTTCCCATAAAGTCATTCTTACTTTATTGTGTAATTCCTTGATCACACACATAAGTTGACAATTGAATATATTTTGCTATCTTCACTTTGGTTGGTTTGTGTTGTCTTGGTCTTGACCTCACGAGAGCACCGGAGTGAAGTGGGAGCAACAGAGACCCTAGGAAGCGATACAAAGGTATGTTACTTGTTCCTCCCTACTAGCTAATTCAATGGTCATAACTTAGGGAAAGAGTCATGTCCTATCCTGTTTTGTTCTAGATCCAGGTGGATCTAGGGAGATCTGTTACTGTCCGCACCTACCGATTAGTCCTATAACAACTGCTTCTTGTAGTGCCCTTCTTTTCCACACCTCCAACATACCCTTCCAAACTTTCCAGCAGATTTAGATCTACCCTTAGACTTAGATCTCCCACTTGAGAAATTAGATCTATTTCTTTCTTGGGAACGTCCTCTTGCAAATAATGCGTCTGTGCTATGTCCTTCCATATTCTTTCGTCTCATATCCTCCGACAACAAGGATGAGACCACTTCTTCAAACTTCAAAGAAGTTGTATTAATACCTATGGCCACAACCAGACTATCCCACGAGTCTGGTAAAGAACACAACAAACTGATACATTTATCTTCATCTGAAATTTTAATATCAACAGATACTAACTGACTTGTCACAGTATTCAAGGCATTCAAATGTTCTGCCACCGAGTCTCCATCTCTTATCCTCAGGTTATATAGATTCTTTCTCAGGAATAGTTTATTTACCAGGGACTTAGACTGATACAACTTCCCCAACTTTTCCCATAAATCCTTGGCTGTAGCTTCCTCTGACACATTCAGTAATAACAAATCAGAGAGACACAGTCGAATTGTTCTCTTTTCCTTCTGATCCGTCTTTTTCTAGTCATCTGCAGAAGTTCCTGTAGGTGCAGTACTTGGATCTACTGCGATCCACTGATCTCTGTCCACCAAAAGATCTTCCATCTTGAGATTCCACAACTCAAAGATTTTACCATTAAAATTCTCGATCTCCATCTTCGAATTTCTTTCCATTTCTTTTCACCTGAAAAAACAATACCTCATATCTCCCACTGTAACAAGGCTTATCACAGTCCTGAGCCAAACCCTTGACCACAAAGGCGTCCCCCTAAAGCCAATAAATATCTGATACGAAATGTAAATTCTAACCTTGTACAATATTTACTGCAAACTGATATTCGGAAAAGAACAGAAAAGATACAATGGAAAATACAAACATTACACAAAGATTTTTCACCTGGAAACCCAAACCGGGAAAACCAACATATATTATATTCATACATTGTGTTACATTGTTTACAATACAATATACATATAGGATCCAACAACATCCAAAACCCTAACCCAATGACTTGGATTAGTCCAAAACCCTAATTCCTTAACCGGAAATAGAAAACCATTGGCAAAAAACTATGTGCCGAAAAACCACCTAAATAAAATGTGGTCCTGGAAATATGTCATATTGGTGCGAAAATTGTTTTTGGGGGCACTGCCCCCGAACCCCCGTGCGGGGGGCTTCGCCCCCTTGCACTCCCCGAGGGGGGGCCTAGCAGCCCCCCCTCTAACCCCCCTGCACGCCCGACGCAGACGCTCAGACACTACTACTCATGCAAAGAATATAATACATACCCAACAAATTACACGACCCTCCGTTGGCAATAAAAAATTGCATGCGGGTACGAAATCTTTTCCTTACCTTTTCCAACCTAGTTGATCTAGAACCGGTAGATCTAGTACAACATGTCTCACTTTCAACCTCTCTTACTATATCTTGATCATCACTCGACGAAGATAGATCTGACAGATACTTATTTGGTGGTACCTACACTCATTAAAACAAGAATATAAGTTATCATACCAATATACATTTTGGGTACCAACACAGTTGCACATATAAGTTGCATTTAGTTGAATAAAGTTGAAATTTCCACACCTATCCGTCATATATTTGCATAAAGTTGAAATTGCCACACCTAGTTGCATATAGTTGCATAAGTTGCAATATAGTTGCATAAGTTTCATATAGTTTCATAAGTTGCAATATAGTTGCATAAGTTGCAATAAAGTTGCGTAAAGTTGCATAAGTTCCATAAAGTTGCTTAAGTTGCATAAGTTGCATGTTGCATAGTTGCATATAGTTGCATATTTGCATATAGTTGCATACAAAATTGTTGCAATATAGTTGCATAAGTTGCAATATAGCTGCATATAGTTTCATAAGTTGCAATATAGTACCAACATAGTTGCATATAGTTGCATTCAATTGCATAAAGTTGAAATTGCCACACCTATCTGTCATATAGTTGCATAGTTGCATAAGTTGCATATAGTTGCATATAGTTGCATAGTTGCATAAAGTTGCGTAAAGTTGCATAAGTTCCATACATTTTCTTAAGTTGCATAAGTTGCATGTTGCATAGTTGCATAGTTTCATATAGTTGCATACAAAATTGTTGCAATATAGTTGCATATAGTTGCAATATAGTTTCATAAGTTGCATATAGTTTCATATAGTTGCATAAGTTGCAATATAGTTGCATATAGTTGCATAAGATGCAATATAGTTGCATTTGACCACTCATCAATATTTGAGAATATAGTTGCAATATAGTTTCATTTGGAACCATTGGTACATTTTCATAATAAGAATAGGTCTCAAGGTGTGTACCATGACTCTAGAGGAAAAAAAGGGCCTTAGGTCCTAAACATATTTTCTTTGGCTCATTGGACATTAACAAGGGCTCAAACCACCACATTTATCCTATTTAATAGACAATGGTGCTTGGGTGGGATATGGGTGTCATTAACAATTTTTTCACACCATGTATGGAACTTAGGTCTTGTCCATGGCCAGGGAAAGAACATAAGGTTTTTAGGTCCTATTTGCATATAGTTGCATATAGTTTCATATAGGTTTTTAGGGAAAGAACATAAGGCATGTTGCATAGTTGCATATAGTTGCATACAAAATTGTTGCAATATAGTTGCATATAGTTGCATTTGACCACTCACGAATATTTGAGAATATAGTTGCAATATAGTTTCAATATAGTTGCAATATAGTTGCATTTGGAACCATTGGTACGTTTTCATAATAAGAATAGGTCTCAAGTTGTGTACCATGACTAGAGAGGAAGAAAAGGGCCTTAAGTCCTAAACATATTTTCTTTGACTCATTGGCCATTAACAAGGCCTCAAACCACCACATCTATCCTATTTAATAGACTATGGTGCTTGGGTGGATTAAGCTTCATGACGAAGTTGTCAAAAAACAACACAAGACATATGTAAAAATATTTAGCCTCTATGTGGGATATTTGGTGCCATTAATAGTTTTTTCATAATAAGAACGGTTCTCAAGGCTTGTACCATGTCTAGGGGAAGAAAACAAGAACATTAAGCTCACAATGAAAGTTCTCAAATTCAAGGACCATGAACTAGGCCTCAAATAACCATGTAGATATTATTTAAGAGATATTTGGCCTCAAGGTCTATGAACTAACCATTGAATGATCATGTAGATAATGCTTAAGGGATATTTGGCCTCGAGGTGGGATTTGGACACCATTAGTATTTTTTCACATCACATATGGGAGTTTAGGCTTGTACCATCATCAAGGGAAGGAGAAAAGGGAATTAGGATTTAAATGAACCTTATGTGCTTAATGACC
>ML807232.1:79546-106561 GCA_009831015.1 Picea engelmannii
ATGTGGATTCCATAAACCTAGAATATTATGGAATCCACATACCCTTTTCCATAGAATATACTAACTAGATCCAAAAACCAAAGACATGAAATATGGTACTACACATATTATAATATATTATCAAGGAAACAACAAGCTAAATGAAATTTGGACATTTGAAAAAAAAATTACAAGTTAAATGAGTATATATATAAAAAATAACATACTAACCTTAAAGGTTCAAAATCCGAGCTATGTAGATCGAGAATTGGATTTGTTCAACTGGTGGGTGACAAAAAAAATAAACAGCTCAAACAAAAGCCAAGAACAGTGTCACAACTATAGAAATTGTGTCGCAAAGTCTCTTAAAGTCACGTATATATAGATAAAATAGTCAACTAGCCGTTAACACCGACCAATGAGATAGGAAAATTTTTTGTCGCTATTTCCACGAAAGTTCATCACTATAGTGACGAAAATCCTGACTAGGTTAAAATAAGATTTTTGTGGATATTGCGACAAACTTTCGTGGCAATATCGACGGAAACCCCGCCCTGTTTAAATTTTTTATGAAACTAGTGGAAGCATGGAAAATTTTCGTGGAATAATCTGCCCATATGTAGTAGTGTTAGGACCCTAACATGTCCGCCCCCTTAAAAACAACCTTGTCCTCAAGGCTTGAGATGTGGAAATTGCTGCAGAATGGTAGCTGGTTCCCAAGTGGCATTTGCTGGAGTTGTATCTTTCCACTAGACTAACACTTCCTTGATGGTTCTCTAACATAGGTGATGATCACGCTGGTCCAAAACTGCTTGTGGCTGTAGCCAAATGGATCCTTCTTCAGCTAACTCGGGAAGGCTGGTTTGAATTTGGCACTTAGCTCCAATCACCTTCTTTAAGCATTAAACGTGAAAAATATGATGTATCTTCGAATGACTGGGAAAAGCTAACTGATAGGCTGCTTGTCCCACACGCTTGAGAATGGTATAAGGACCATAAAATTTGGGCGCTAGCTTCTAACAATGCTCGACCTTGAGGGAAGTTTGCTTGTAAGGTTTCAATCGAATAAACACCTGATCCCCTTCTACAAATTGACATTCAGAGCGACCTTGATCTGCTTGTTTCTTCATGCGATTCTATGCCATGACCAAATTCTCTTTGAGGGTACAGAGAATAGCCTCTTGAATTGTAAGTGTTTGGTCAACCGCCTGGACCTTTGAGGCACTAGGTAAGTATGAGAGAACTGAAGGTGGCTTCTGTCCATATACCACTTCAAAAGGAGTCATGCGTGTAGTTGTATGGTATGAAGTGTTGTACCACCATTTAGCTAGAGGTAACCATTGAGCCCATTGAATTTTCTTTTCCGAGGAAAAACACCTCAAATATGTTTCCAAACATTTGTTGACAACTTCTGTTTGACCATCAGTCTCGGGATGATAAGCTGTGCTGAGATGCAATTGGGTGCCTTGTATCTTGAACATTTCTTGCCAAAAATTGCTTGTGAAAGTTGGGTCATGATCAGAAACATTAGATTACGACATGCCATGAAGCTTGAAGACCTGATCCATGAAAATTTGAGCCACCGTGGATGCTATAAATGGTTGTTGAAGAGCACATAAATGAGCATACTTGGAAAGGTGATCAACAACCACCATGATGTCTGATTTATTTCTTGATTTGGGTAAGCCGGTAATAAAATCCATAGAGATATCCTTCCAAATAGCAGGTGGAATCGGAGGCGGTTGTAGTGTGCCCAGATATTTGACTATTTCTCCCTTGTTGGATTGACACACATCACATTCAACGACAAAATTATGAATGTCCTATTTCATACCATCCCAGAAAAAAGAACGTTTGACCCTGTCATAGGTTTTGGTGAACCCAGAGTGCCCCGCTGTGGGTGTAGCATGAAGCTCAGAAAGTACCATGGTTTTAAGCTTTGATTGTTTACTTAAATAAAAAAGGCCTTTGTATCAAAGGTCATCATGGAGCCAAGAGTACCCTGGGGAAATTGGAGCATTAGAATGCAATTGTTGGATCAAATGCGAACTTTTGGGATCTTGTAGCCATTCCTGGCTAATGGCTTGGAGCCAATATGGTACAGTGAAGGAAAGAGAAAAAAGGGATCCTTCATCTTCATATTTTCGGGAAAGTGCATCCACAACCACATTGTCTTTTCCTTTCTTGTAAATGATCTCATAATCATGTCCAAAGAGCTTAGTCACCCATTTTTGTTGCTTCGGGGAGGAAATGTGTTGTTCTAGAAAATACTTGAGGCTTTGATGGTCTGTCTTAATTTGGAAACGTTGCCCCAATAGATAAGGGTGCCATAGATCAACGACATGTAAAATAGCCAACATTTCCTTTTCATAGATTGATTTGCCCAGATTTCTTTCAGATAGTTGCTTGCTGGTAAAGGCTAAAGGTCGACCCTCTTGCATAAGGACAACACCAATTCCTTTCCTTGAGGCATCACATTCCAACACAAAGGTCTTTGTGAAATCATGAAGGGCTAGGACTGGAGTGGTGCACATGGCCATCTTCAAAGTTTGAAAATATTGAGCAATGGTTGGAGTCCAAGTGAAAGATTTCTTTTTTAGGAGAGCAGTGAGCGGTGCTGCAATCTTTCCATAATTCTTAACAAACTTGCGATAATACCCTGTTAAGCCCAGAAATCCATGCAATCTTTTGAGAGTCTTTGGGTGAGGTCAATCTTGCATAGCTTCAATATTTTTAGGATCCACCCTGATTCTATCCTTGCCAACCAGATGACCCAAGTATTCTACTTTTGAGGCGCCAAAAACACATTTAGAACATTTCAGGAAAATTTGGTGCTGAGAGAGTAGATGGAGAACTCGATCCAAATGAGAAAGATGGTCTGTCTAGGTTTTACTATAGATGAGGATATCATGAAATAAAACTAAGACAAAATGACGGAGAAAAGGACAAAAGACATGATTCATGAGGCTTTGGAAGGTGGAGGGGGCATTACACAAGCCAAAGGGCATGAACAAAAAATCATAGTGGCCCTCATGAGTTCTAAAGGCAGTCTTGGGAATGTCCGCCTCTTTCATATGTATCTGGTGGTAGCTCGAACGAAGATCAAGTTTAGTAAAGAATTGGGCGCCACTCAATTCATCCAGGAGGTCATCAATGACAAGAATGAGAAATTTTTCTTTAATGGTAAGTTTGTTGAGGGCACGGAAGTTAGGACACATTCGCCAAGAACCTTCTTTCTTCAGGACCATGACCACAGGAGAAGAGTAGGAGCTCGTACTAGGGTAGATAACGCCTGCATTAAGGAGTTCTTGGACCATTTTCTCAATTTCATTTTTTTGGGAAAATGGGTGACGATACGGACGAATATTGGGAGGAAGGATTCTGGGTACAAGGGGAATGGAATGATCATGAACACCATGGGAAGGAGGTAGTCCTTGGGGAGTGGAAAAGACCACTTGATGTTTAGAAATGATGGCTTGGAGGTCTTGCAGCACCGAGGGTGTCTCTGTTGCTTGTATGGCATGGAGTTGGGAAATAACAACAGAATGACCCTTTTTGAGCAATTTTTCCATGTGACGGGAACTAATGATCTCAGGTGAACCAACAGTGATGCCTTGGAATTTATATTGCTGGCCCTCCTGGTCGAATTTCATGGTTAATTCCTTAAAATCCATGAGAATGGGACCCAAAGTCCTTAGCTAGTTTGCACCCAACATAATGTCACAACCGCCCATGTCGATAGAAAACATATGATATTTCAGGTGGTAGTCACCAATTTGGAGACACACATTTTCACAACGCCCTCCACATTTCATGGAACCACCATTGGCAATCATGATTTGGAAATTATTGACAGAATGGATGTAGCATTGAGTTTATTGGGTAATGCGACGATGAATAAAATTATGGGTGCTGCCACTATCAACCAGAATGATGACCTTTCGATGCTTGATGTAACCAATTAGCTTGAGGGTTTGGGGAGCGGAGAAGTCAGTGAGAGCATTGAGGGAAATGATTGGTTCTACTTCGGGAGGGCCTGATGGAGGGGTTATGTCAATTGTTTCAGGTTACTCAGACACAAGGGGAGTTTCAACATCCTCTTCCGAAATATCCTCAGATATGGCCATAAAAATCTTTTGTTCCTTACACTTGTGGCCCGAGAAATATTTGTCATCACAATTATAACAAAGGCCTTTGAGTTGACATTCAACGATTTCAGCCCTGGTCAATTTTTGGATCTTTAGTGGAGTAGAGGGAGTAGTGGGATTTACTGGTTTAGGGCGAGGGATAAAGGAGGGTTTTTGGTTTTGAGAGGATACAACTTGTTGTGCTTCTTTAGCTCATTTAGTAGCCTCCACCCAAATCTGAGGTCGAGCCATGAGGACATGGGACCGAATCTCATACTTGAGGCCACTGATAAAACACTCTCAGAAAAAGGCATCTGACATGTCCTCTGTCCGAAAAGCCAGGCACTCAGAGGCAGCTATAAAGTATTCCACTATTCCTAATTGCTTCAACTTTGCCAAACAACCCAAATGGTTTGTGTCAGTGTCAAAGCATTCATAAATCTCTGCCACAAAGTGTGTCCAAACAATATACCCTTGATGGGAAGTTTTTCTCCATTGCCACCATTGCCAACGTTCTTGATCTAGATAGAGAACACCATACTGGAGTTTTTCCAAGTCATATGTAATGCCGTATAAAGAGAAATAATGTTCCATTTGGATTACCCAACCAGTGGGGTCCAAGCCATCAAATTTGGTCACATCCACCCAAGAAAGGCGTAGGTCACGTTGAAAGTGATGGTGCTGAAATTTATGGGAATGGGAGGAATGTTCACCATCAGTATGTGGAGGTGAGTCAGAGGAAGGGTTATCTGTAGGGATATGAAGCTTGGTGCAGATTGATGAAAAGACAGATTTAAGCTGGGTGGTCAGGTCTTGTTTGATTTCCTCCATTGAGGATTACATGGTTGTATTGATGGCGACAACATTGGCACTGAGTTGTTTCACTTCTTGTTGGGTCTCAGTGAGACTAGATTGCAAGGTATTGAAGCAAGATTCCAAGTCTTGGCTACGGGTATGGGCCATGAGGATGAGGGAACCGAAAAGGGGTGGGTGGGGTCAAATTTGTTTTTGCTGAAAAATGATATGTATGAATGTGATAAGAGCGAAAAGATGAATCCAATCGAATAGGTCTCAAATAATGGTGATTTTTTTTTTACACCTGCGGAGTTTTACTCTGTTCTGAATAATACTGCAGTGATGAAATGCCCAAATTCTTAACCAGAAAGAAATGTGCAGTGATTTGGAAACCCGAACACAGTTGCACAACAATAGATCTTATCTGTTTCAATTTGTTTATGTTTCTGTCCCCAAGGGTTAGGTATTCAAGGGTTCTACAGACAAGGGTTTTCCCTGTGCTATAGCTCTCTGATATATGTTCAGGGTCCAATAGTAGTACTCGGTCCCATATCTCAGGGCACTAACTAAGGAAGATAGACCGTACCCTTAGCTGTACTACCCGACTACCCAGGTACTAGAGAGTATATTCCCGAGTGTTGTTCTCGATGGAACTATAGCAGTCAGGCGACCGATTGGTTTATCTAAAGAGGGCTTCAGGTAATCTAGGCTAATCCGTACACAGGTGTTGTCTGATGCGCTACCACTCGAACGGGTACCAACCGGGGTTACAAGGGTGGCCAATAGATGTGTGCTTAAGTAACACTTGTATTTCCTGTGTGTATGAATCCCTCAACTGGGGGTTTATGCACGTAACGATAGATCTCTATGGCTTAAATACGTCGGAATACGTCTCTACCCTGAAATTTTTTTTTAACCCACACTTTCTGCCGAGGAAAGTGCTCTGATACCACTTGTAATATACCAGATATAAAAAGTATGCAGAACATAACTAAAATTCTAGAAATGGTAGAATAACAACAATATAACTAGAACAATCACCACAATATCACTGAAATGATATAAGAATAACAACAGAAATAACACTTTGATTCTGAAAGCAATGTTCACGGGCCTCTTCGAGGGGGAAACCTCCAGTTGAGCAGAGATCTATTACAATAATATCCAAGCTAGGGTTCTCATACCCTTGACTCCTATTCATACTAAATATGTCTATCAAAAGAAGCATCTAGAGGAAGATCCTTCTAAAAGCAAAAGCTTCTATTAGGTCTTCTTACATCCACCTTATTCTATTTTATTGAAAGGCCTTATTAATATTGACCTTTATTACATCCGAATATATTGTTCTACCTATGTGAGGGTTAGGACCCTAACATCTTGGAATCTCATGCTGGGTTGGAATGGTCACTGGTGATCTGGATCATGGTGATGGGACTCTGGGATTTTCCAGACTGACGGTTTCCTCGAGTGGGGTTGAATCTCAACCATTTAGCTCCTCTTTGACATTTCTTGGGTCGGTCGGGGTGATCCTCATCATTTATACTAGTTGAGGATCAATCTCTAGTTGTTGGATGACTCTTTGGGCTTCTTCTAGTAACAACATCCCCATCCTTTGTGGCTCTGTGGCTTATGCTGCCTTGTTTTCTTCTCTAACCCTGAGAGCTTCTTGAGTCATATGTTCTATCATTTTGACTTTCTCATCCATACTCATAGCTTTGAACCTAGTAATTTTTGGGTTAGATTTTCTCTGTAGTACCTCCTCCCAGTCCTGAGCACATTCTGTAAAAATATCGTCGTCAAACTTATCATGTGGGTATGGCCAGCAGGAAGAGACTTGTGACACATGCTGGAGAACTAGGCCTTTAGGGTCATTCTTGCGAATAGACCTGTTGGGAACCTGTATTCCAGCTGGCTCAAACCCTCTTATTTAGCTTGAGAAGTTTCCTTCACTATGCAAAACCCTACATGGAAACCATAGGGTATGAACACTCGTTTCTTGTACTTAACCAAAGTGGCGTTATAGCCCTGTAGGATGGTCTGGTAATATATTTATCCTATGACGAGCCAGTCTGGGATGTGAGCGAGGAGTAAATGTGGTGCACCGGTGGCCCTGAACACCCTGATATAGGTCATGGTTTCATTTAGGTACCAGTGGCCTACTTTCGAAATCATTTTCTTGGCCGCTACAGACAGTATTGGGCATTCTTTTTTGAAAATAATGAAATAAACCCAAGCTATGAATTCATCGCAAATGAGAGCATACGATTTCTTATACCTGTTTTCCCACAGAATGTTGAAGTAGACATGTATAGGTATCTTTGTAATGTGCCAAATCAGATTCATGCCAACGAAGACATTCCTTGTCCAGATCACGTCTAGCATATATGAATCCATGTGAAAAGCGAGCGCTTCTCCCTCCTTTGGTGTCTGAGACTGCAATATACTAGCACTCAATTGCTTGGAGATGATTGCTCTCCAATTGAAGCTACTCCTGGAAATAGCCACAATGTATGGCAGGGGAATCCATGCCTATGAGAAATTAGCACAATCCTTTTCTTCGTATAATCGACAAATTAGATCCATTAAGTAGATACATTGATCCCTTAGATTCATTGTCTCGTACCAACCGTTGCTCCGGTTTGTGAATTTCTTGTCTTCCTTCCACCAGGAGGCCATTAATCGGCAGGTGTAATGGAATTCATAGAACTTCACCATGAAATATGTGTTCAACCGCTCCTTGGGGTCCCTGATCTTGTAATATTTATGGACCTCCGTCGGGAGGAAAAGGACGACACATATTCCATTATCATTGTTGATTAGGAACCTCTACGCATATGCATGATCGATTATCCAACCTAGAGTCTCAATGTAGGGCAATACTGGGGTTCAAAAAGCTACCATATGCAAGCATGACCGTCGGATATTCGGAAAAACCTGGTCATCGAGCACCCTTACATCCAGGGTCGCTGTGGGAGATAAACTCCAAGTAATCTTCCCGGATAATTCTGTTGAACAAATCTCCCCATTGTGGGAGCATCATTTTTGATCCCGTGGTTGCTTCTGTATCGCCAAAATCAAGGGGTTGAGAAAATGCCTTCTTAGTCGATGTTTTGATGACCGGTTCCAGTCTGGAAGAAAATTCCAACTACCTCACAGCGCCGGGAGAAGATCCTTCACCAATCTCTACTTCTTTCAATTTTGGTGCCCTTGGTGAGCGTCTTGTCGTTAGCTTCCTTGGATACATTTATTCCTGCAGAGAGAACACCGTTAGACATCGTGTTGCATATAGAATTGTGATACATAAAAACGTGACCGCCAAAATGAAAAAATTAATACATACCTCTTCTTCGCACTAGCTTAACCTGGTTTTGAAATTCTCAGAATCAAGCACAACTCTTTAGATGCTCTATTTGCTTCTTCGGCTGCTCTGGAAATGAGAAACTTGTGGTTAGAATGTAGGTGTTTGAAGTTGTCTTAGTGATTTAAATGGAGATAATACTTACCCTGTCGCTTCAGTTATTCAATTCAGTGTGTAGGTGTGTTTCTACAAAATTTTCCGCCAGATCCGCAATATGCTCAAGATTTAAATGTAGTCGTAGGTTGGCAGCGCAAGTGTGGGCTATAATGTGGTTCATCAACGATTTAACATTCCCATTGTTTTATCGGTGCATGGGGTAGAAACATATGCAGAGTGAAACATTAATTTTCCTATTAAATGGCAGGATTCGATCTTATTTTGTCCTGAAAACGTCCCATCATTCCACTAATTTAACTGGTAGATCGGGAGCCAACGCTTTTCTTTAGACAATGTTCGTTGATACCTCTTGGTAAAAACTCTGACATTGTTCCATATTTTTGTACAATGATGATGTGGAAATGTTGACTTGGAAGTGTGACTAGGACACAGAGAAACCTAAGGTGACTCAGGATGAAACTAGGTTGTACGAAATGCCTACGCGGAAAAGACATGTGGCATTTTAGATTGGCATCTTTGTTTAATCGTGTTATTCGAAATCAGGGATTTTCATTAGATAAGTATTTTAACAACAGGTCCTACCCTATCGATGCCGAAAAATTATCAAGGATCGACGATCGACGATAAGTTTAAACAAGTGTTTCCGAATTAACCCCCCTCAAAACTTGTCGATACCAAAAATGCATCGGGGATCAGTGATCGATGATCGATGATGTGTCAATGCAAAATTTTTCCATGATTTAAATCTTTGAGATTTCACCGACCCCAAAAAAATGGATCAGTAATTGACTATCGAAGGTTGATCATGGCCTATGTCAATGTTTATCCTTCTCATATTTCGTCGATGCTGATGGGAAATCGACCATTTCCTGAATATTATTTGCGAACAACCATCACAAATCTACTCTGTTTTTTACCCATGTCGATGATACATCGACGATCGACGATTATTGTTACTGTGTGGTCATTTTTCTTTATCAGATTTTTACAAAGACCGATCATAAGCGTGTGGGTCACATTTTTAGCTGCATATTCTTAGTTAAAATTCCAAATTCTTTTTAGACACAAAGGTTTCACTTTGACTGGTTCAAATAAATCCAACTTGATCAATGATGAGACATGAAAATGAAATTAGTGATCCCTCCACAATGGACTCAATTCAGAAATCAGAAAAAAAGAAAACAAGTGGTACCCAAAAGAGAAAAAAATTTCATAAAATCTTTTAGGGTGTGTTGAGTGCTCAACAAATGGCGATTCTTTAGGCGAAAGAATAATATTTGTTCCTTCCTTCGGGATTAGCTCGTGCAAAATCTGGTTGAGAAACTAACTGGCTTCGCTTTTATTAGAGTATTTCCTATCCATGCATGTATAATTTCCTAGGTTTGTGAATCTGGGTCCGCCTATGGAGTTTATCCCTTATCCCACCTTCGTTCCTCTTTACCATGACCCATGCTCGAGGTCATTTTAATTATCATTATTCACTTGCTATGGTGTTTCTCCACTACCAGTGGGCGTCCATAGCCCTAACAAAGTCACCTCGATGTTAGAGACCTTGCTCTGCTGCCAGTGAGCATCCATAGCCCCGACGAAGTTATCTGCATACCCTCTCCGATTTTGCACTCATTTAATATATTTGATTTATTTCTGGTAGAAATTCCCTGAGCGAGTTGGAGAGGAGGACGTCTGTTATCTGCAAGATGAAATAGTTAATGTGAAATTCTTCCTAGCTCTGTCTATAGGTACATGTGATCCTTTCCAACTTTCCATATTTCACTTTGGGATTTACCAGACCACCAAGTGAACACTTCATCATTTACCAAGGTCGTTTGTTCTGCAAAGACAAGATATAGATCTCCTTGAAGAAATTTGTAATTGCCCAGTGTTTCTTATGTTGCACGTAAGTGTAAGTTAGGAGCAGAGTTTGATACACCATATTTATTAAGGTCGACCAATGTTTTATGGATCACAACTTTATTATAAGAAAATACCAAGCAAAAGAAAAGACAGAAATAAAAAGGACTCGACAATCAGTCTTACCCTAAAACTACACATTTATCATAATCAGAATGTAACATGAAAAAGACACATATTTTTTTTAACAAAAATATTGTTTTAGGGCTTGGCCATTCATTGGGAGGGCGTCAGGTTCTCCCCTCAGATTTTGCAACTGATACGTGCCTGCCCCAATTTTCTCGGATACCTGGAAAGGTCTGAGCCATAGATTCTAAAACTTCGAATGTTTTCCCTTAGGTTCGTTTTCTCTATCCCATTTCAGGACTAAGTCTCCTACTTCACAATTCTTCTCTTTGGTCTTATGCTTGTCAAACCATCTTTTAACTATCTGTTGATGAGTGACAAACTTAGATTTTTATTTCTCCCTTTATTCTTCAAGCATGAGGAGGGTATCAATTCTTTGTTGAATAACTGATGAGGGTTGTGTTTATGATTAAAATCACAACGATGAATACTGCCCGTAAATGATTGCTAAGATCTATTATTTATTTATGATAATAATAATTAACTAGTAGGTGGGACCCCCTTGTAGACTATAGGCGCTATGATGGATGTGTTAGGCTTAATGTTTGTTGTTTTTATGATGTTGGCTACATAATCTTATACAGTTGATGATGCAGTCTTGGTTTCATTCGTTATGACAACATGGTTGGTTGATGTATTATTGCTAAATGTTGTTGGTGGTCACTCGCAATACAGGGCAGTGCTATGGATATAAGGATCAATTTTTTTTACAGGTGTTATGTTTTGCATTGATTAATGATCTTTTACATGATTTTTTGCAAAGGGATAATAAAATGATATGGGAGCTTGAACAAAAACAAAAAGAGAAAAAAAATATGGATAAGTCCTAAGGTTATTGCAAAAGATATTATATATAAACCTTAAGGTATGTATAATGTTGATAAATGAAAGGTGATGGACCTAGCTGCTATGCTATGCACTTTGGTTAAAGAATGTTATGTAAATAATATATGGTAAGGTTTAACATATGGTATTTGTTAAGGTTTTGATATATTTCGGGTGGCGCACTGGCATTGAATTCATGAAATGGATATTGTACTGAATTTATGGTTGATGTTATTGTAATGGGATGGATCATACGTTGAACCTGAATAGGGCCATGTGAGAAAGCGATGTGCATTTACTGCACGTCACTCCAAACCACCCTAGAGCATGTCACCCTAGCATAGTTTCATTTGGATTTGGTGGTTGTGCAAGCTTCGCGATTTCTGGTTTTTAAAGGAAAAACACATTCCAACTCTTCCCTGAAAGTGATTTTTCCAGGTATGAACCATTTTATTTCCATCCATGATGGTTCCTCTATATTATGAATCAATTTGTTGGCTTAAAATTGCATGAGGTCTATGTTTTTCTTGAGTTTCAACTGTGTATCAATGCTGTGTTTATGGTTTTCTCTGTGAATACTCTGGAATGTTGGCGTTGTAAAGGAAATGAATGAATTTTATTGCTTTGTAAATCCTGTGCATTGGTTATTGGTTTAAAAGAAAATGTCACTAGCTTGGGTTCTCACTCTGGTTCTCTGTGGAAAATATGTTAATGGTGCATCAAGCTCTTATTTTTATTTGCGCGGGGTTTTACCATCGGTCTGGGTATTAGTTGTTGTGACCCCTTTTTGTCTCGATCATTTTTATGACTCGTTCCTCCAGGTTGCAACGTAGCTGTCAAAAGTGGTATTGTTCTTGCTATGTTTGGATGAGCCCTGAGTTATTGTTGTATGGATTTTTCTTCACTGTCACTAGTGCCAAAAGCGTGCACAGTCGAATCTTTGTCCTACCCAGAACCTGAAATGGGAGCTTGTATATGTGTCAAGTAGCTATGGGTTGTGCTCAGGCATTCTTCCACAGTGGTTATAATAATTCAACCCTCTCGTTATCCATTGGAGGTGGATGACTGTTGTGTTCATTATCCTCACTGTCATTTTTTTGGATTATGAGTTAAACAACTGTGGTGTTTTTAAAGAAAGAGCATGAGCTCTCTGTTCTCCCAAGACTCATCTCGATTACCTGTAGTTTCTTCTCTGTGATAAATTTTGTTAAGAAGAAGAGGGGTTACGAGATCTCTATGTTTCGAAGACTCTCCCTTGAACGAGCCAAATTCTCGTTTATTCCCCGCAATATAGTTTTTAAAGGATATGACTTGGTTCTACTGAGCCCGACTTGTTTCTATTTCTCCTCGGGCACCTTTTGGTTCTATCAAGATTTTGGGTTATGAGTTAAATGACTGTGGTAGTTTAGAAAAAAAAGAGAGCACGGTCTCTCTGACTTCAAAGACCATCTCTCGATCGAGTCTCTGTATTTCCTCTCTGTGATAAATTTGTTTGAAAAAGGAAAGGGTATGGGTTAACTACAGCCCCAAGAACTTTCTATTTGGTTGATTATGGTTATTCCATCCATCATCGTGTTAAACCCTAACACAATCATGATTCTATTTAAGTTTAAAAGACACCTGTGTGTGATATGGCTCTGTTCTCCTCGCGCATTATCTGGCTCTATATTTTATTGAGAATTTATTTTAAAGGGAAGCCTGTACATGTTTAATGAACATGGACCTCAGGCTCAAAGTTACATGTTTTTTTGGTTGACTACTGTTGTCAAATCAAGATTGTGTCAATTACATTGTTGATGGCCTATGTGTGATTAAATCGGGCCTGATTATTGTTTGGATGACAGTGGATTGCATCAGTCAGTATTGGAAAGTTGAATGTTGGTGGTTAATACTGGGTCTGTTATTATTTGATTGCAAAGGATGAATATTGGACATGGACAATTGGAATCACTGTGCATATTATATCTTGTTTTTTAAAGAAAATTGGAGCATGCAAGACTGTGTTTCAAATAATTATGATGTAATATGGTTTTGCATAGATATGGTATAAGATGCAAGGATTAATATAGTTGAAGAAATTCTGGGCAATTGATTTTTTTTATTTTATTGAAGTCAGTAAGCATTATGTCTGCAATTAAGGGACAGTTAAATGATCTTGGTCTTGAAAGTGGATGATTTTTGGATTATAATTGAAACAGAGTTATGATTATTGTTTGATTTAATTTATTTTGTGAATAGTATATGTTTTATTCCCTCTCATATTCTCACTTTTTCGCTCATTATAACCCCCTCACAATCCATTTTCATTGTTACATGCCATGTTCTATAAGATAAACTAAACACTTTGTATGGCAGTGGTAAAGATTTGACATAGAAATAGGTGGAAACTGATATGTTTTGGCATTGATTACACAATTGATTATTTAATGAATTGTTGTGCAGTACTTGTGTTATTACTCTATATCATCATATCACATTTCCGCTCATTACAATCCCTCCAGATATCCCATGAACCATATTTCACCCCTTGCTCATTTAACAATTATTAAATAATTATTATGTATTGAATTGCATGGGTCTTATCTTAATTTCCGAGCCAAATTTTTTTTCATATAAAGAGAATGTCATGTACGGTCTGTTAAGGTATAGTTTCTAATAAATTGCTTCATACAGGATGAGTTCTTCAGTGGAGGCAGTCATGGCAGAAAAAATAGGGGAAGAGGTAACTGGAACAGAGGGCCTAGAAGGTCCATATTTTCAATACATTTTGATTCTGACCCTCAGGAGTTGAACCAACTTTTTCAAGATGGTTTTTTCAATTGGATTGGACAAGGGATAATTCAACCTAGACCAGAGAGGCCTCCCTTCCAACCCCAAAATGTTCCTAGTATTCTTGTGCCTCCCCATGTATCTATGAAACCATAAGTTCCCAAAAATGATGGATGGCAGGAGATTGTTCATCCGACAGTTTTCCACCATCGTGGCTATTCCAACTTGTCATTTCCTCCTCCTCCTCCACCTGTAAACCCAGATGCTCATATTTCCCCTGCACACTCACCTGTTCAGTCATCTCATGCTAGCAAACAAATTAGAACCGAGGTTCCCCATGTACAAGACAAAGGTAAAGTTGTTGCTTCCCCCTCATCTCCTTCAAGTGACTCAGCCAAATCGATGTCCTCCCATATGCACCCGAGGGACAATTTCTCCCATGTTATTAGTGAGATTAATCCTCAAGGTTCCACCCAACCTAAGGCTAATTCTGGGAATTCCAAGGGGACAGTAGTGACAAAAGAAGGATTGCCTCTCAAAGTGGAAAATATGGATTTTGATTTATGTGTTTATGGTTGATTTGTTGAGGAAAGTGGACTGCAAAAAGTTTTGGACAACAAACTATTTTTTTGGATATTATGGATATTTACATGTTTTGGATGTAATTTGAAATAATTCTGATATTTAAATTTAAAATTTTGGAAATAATTTATGGGAGTGACAAGGAGGCATGTGTTTAATTGGTTGTCTAATTGTGTTTATTTTCGTTAAGAAATAAAAGGGAGTCACAAGGGGTCCCACCTACTTAGTTATTATTTAATTAAGACCTTTGATTATCATTATTATTATTACTTCCCCTAACTAAAATTAGTTAAAATTTATTAACTTAACTAAATGAGGTAGTTGAACTACTTCAACTGATTTGGAATGCATAAAAACCAAATGAGAAGGAAGAACAAGGGGAGAATAGAAGGAGAAAGCAATACTAAGGTTTTCTCTTGAGTTTTATTGAGATAGTTCAGTTTTCATTCATTCTTCAGTTCATTAAAGGCCTAATTCTCTTTTTGACATTAGGGTCCTATTGTAGACAACATGGTTCAAAGATGAATCATATCATTCAGATGCTTGTTTCAAAGGTGTTGATCTATCTTTGATAGTCTGTGTATACTTGTTTGTTTATGGATTGAATTTCATAACTGATAAAGGATATTGTGCAGAGTCAAGTTGGCAGCAGTCTGTGGCAAGCTGATCCAAATTTTAAAGTTCAGTTTTGACTTCTTTTCAGAGTCCTTTTGTATGGTTTTCATCAGGGATATCTAATTTTGACCTTGGTCCATGCCCTCACATGGATTTTTTGTAAAGAGAAAGAAAATTTTGATTTCTTGGAATGAAATAAAGTGATTTCTATTCTGTCTCATTTCTATTAATCTGCGACTTGGTTACTTTTTCTTTTGATCTCCACTTTATTTTATGTAATCTGTATATGTTCAGAAAATTATATAAAAATTTCATATTTTGCAACAATATTTTCATTAAAAAAATAAACCTAAGCCCTTGTAATTAATACTTGTGGATTGGGAAATACTTTTTGAGGCTATAAAACATAGGGCAATATTCCCGACTATATTTCCTTAGCCAAGCATGATTCAAAAATGCTTGAGTAAGATTAATTCATATATTTTCCTCAACAGGTTGTCCTCTTGAACCCTGAGCAAGATGAAGTGACGGAAGATATAATCCATTTGGGAGAATAACTTCTTATCTGTATACCAGAAAGTATGGAGAGTTTCCTATAGCTTCCTTGGGTGTTACTCTATCTTCCCATAAGGCATTATGAAGTGAGGTATGTCAATTCCTCTGATTTTCTGCAACTGTTTTCTTCAATATCCTCACTAGGTTCTTATTAGTTGATTCTGCCACTCCATTCCCTTGTGGATAGTAATTTGCAGAGTATATTATTATGATTCCTTTGTCTAGAGTGAAATCTATTAATAGATTAGAATAAAAGTAAGAAGCATTGTCAAAAATGAGAACGAAAGGCATCCCAAACCTTGTGATCAGTTGTTGTTCTATGAATTGGATTACAACCTTTTCATTCACGTGATCCAGAGGGATGGCCTCTGCCCATTTCGTAAAATAGTTTGTAGCAGTCAGTATATATTTATATTGTTTTGAAGAACTCGAGGTAATATCCCCTATGAAGTCTAACCCCCATTTCTCAAATGGTCTAGATATGGTCACTAGTTGGAGTGGGACAATTTCTCTCTTTTCTCTACCAATGCTCATTTGACAAGATTTATAGTTCCTAGCGTATGTATGAGCGTCCCTAAATAGAGTAGGAAAGTAATAACCGACTCTTAATATTTTGTGAGTTGTGGTATTTCCTGCAAAGTGTCCACCTGCAGGGACATCATGGAGCTCCCTCAGAACCTTTTATGCATCTTCATGTTCAAGACATATCAAGAGTACTCCATCATAATTTACACAGAAAAGTACTGAATTTACAAGGCGATATTGCACAGATTTTATCCTGAGAGCTCTCCTTTCCTTAGGGATTAGGTTTTTTGGGCAAGTCCCATGATGTAGGAGGTAAATAAATTTTCCATACCAAGATTCTTTCCCTGGGGGAATGTATAAAGCTTCACTACACCATAATGCTAATTCATTCTCCCACATGAGATCTTCCTTTATTTGATCTTGGGATTTTGCAACCAGTTTACACAATCCTTGTCCCTTTACCAATTTGGTAGGTTTTATATCTAGATAAAATTCTTGGACAACCACCATCCAATTTCCCCTTCTCTCCCCCATCTCCTGTTGAGTGAATATGGATCAGACTGTAGGATGAGACACGATGACTTTGGTGTTATTTTTTAGGATGTAAGATCTGAAATGTTTTACGGCTTTGTACACCGCATAAGCCTATTTTTCTATAGTAGGGTAGTTCAATTCGACTCCTTGGATATTAGTGCTCATAAATGATATCAGAGTCTCTTTGTTATCATCATCCTTTTGGGTCAATACTACAACCAAGGAATGGTCGGAGGCAAAAGTATAGAGGAAAAAATATTTACTAAAGTCGGGACTTCGCAGGACCGAAGCTTGAGATATTGCAGTCTTGATATTGTTGAAATCATGTTTTCGCTCATCATCCCATTTAAAATCAACATCCTTGCGAATCATTTTTTGTAAGGGTTTGACAGTTTCAGCGAAATCGGACGTGAATTTTCTCACAAAATTAATTTTCCCAAAGAAGGATTGCATAGCCTTTTTGTTATGGGGTAAGGGAAGCTGAGATATTTCCTTTATTCATTCGGGATCTATACAAATTCCTGCTTGAGATATAATATGACCTAGTAGTTTCGCTTCCTCGACACCAAAGATAGTTTTCTTAGGGTTTGAAGATATTCCATATTTACTACACCTTTTGAAAATTTGGGTTAGATGTTGGATGTGGTCTTCTCTGTTCTTTGAATACATAGTCATGTCATCCAAATATACTACTACACATTTTTTAATCAATCCCCCAAAATCTACATCCATGGCCCTTTGGAAGGTTTCGCCTGCATTAATCAACATAAAGGTCATACATTTATAAGAAAAAGTTCCCCACTTGGTTCAGAAGGTAGTTTTCAATCGGTCTTCCTCTGAAACTAGAACCTGGTTATAACTTGAGAAACCATCTAGAAGGGAGAAAATTTCAGAACCAGACACGGTCTACAAGAGTTGTTCCATGGGTAGGACTGGGTAGTTATCCTTTTCTGATGCTTTGTTAAGGTTTCTGAAATCTACACACATGCGCATCTCCCTAGAATTTTTCCTGACAGGAACCAAATTTTCTACCCATGCAAAGTGTCTAACCTAAAATATAATCTTAGAATCTAGTAATTTATTTAACTCCTTATACATCAGGGGTTCCAGAGATGGATGGTACTTCCTGAGCTTTTGTTGGAAGGGTTTTACTACATATTTTAACGGGATTGTGTGTTGGATAATGCGAGTATCATAAGTTTTCAATTATTTGTAGGACCATGAAAATACATCTTGATATTATCTAAATCATTTGAGATAAGCTTTCTTGTCTTCTTTAGACATTATTTTACCTAGATTTACATTCTTAGGGTTTTCCGGGGTTCCTAGGTTTATAGTCTCATATACAAGGCATGAACTCCATGTCTTTGTGTTCTTTGACCCTTTAAATATTTCCCTCAGGTCGAAGAGGTTCTCCAAATTGGCTACCCCTTTCGGTATTGTATGAAACCTTGGTTTATTATTAGAGTGATCTGTTCTGCTATTCTATTCGTGGAAATCAGTTTCTGCCAGTTTCTCTTGGAATACCTCATCATCAATAGCCAGATCTTTAAAATTCTCTTGATTGGTTATAAAATCTACAATCTGTTCATCTCCTTCAAAAGCCTTCCAATTAAAAATATTGTTGGGTACTCATGGTTTGTAGAGTAGTTCCATAGTGAACCTGGAGGCTTCATAGTCTTCTAAAGGGGATAACCTCAAGGTTGCAGTGGCTAGGGAATCAACAAGAGTATTCTTTGTCCTGGGAACCGTAGTAATATTGAAGGCCTCAAAATGTTCTATTAGTCTGTACACCTCTTGTGGTAATTTATCAAGTGGGGTGAATTGCAATGGATAGTATTCTTCACATGCCCAACGATAATTTCAGAGTCCCAAAAAACTTTTAGTTATTTAATGTTTAAGTCTATGGCTTTAATCAGTCCCTGAATTAGAGCTTCATACTCAACAATGTTATTGGCGCATTCAAATTCTAGTCTGCAGGACATAAAATTCCTCTTTCCTTTCGGGTCAATGAGGATACATCCTGCTCCTGACCCTTCTTGTGATTTAGACCCATCAAAGTACAATGTCCAAACTTGTGAGCGAAATTTAGCAACTACTTCAAGCCTAGTTATTTTCTCATCTATGTTACCTTGTATTTTGTTTCCAACAGAGGTTCCTTCCATAAGATGCTTTCTTCTGCCATTGCCACTATATTCACTTGAAAAGTCATTTTGGATTTTTTAGTGAGAGGTACATTAGATGAGAGAGGAGAAAAATTTCTGAAATCAAATCGCAGAAGTAGTTTCCTAGCACGAGGAAATCTATCGAAGATGGTTCATTGAAGGATTCTAAATTGGTGACAGTATGTTTGAGATATATTTCCCTATCAATCCTAATAGTGTTGGTGTGTCCCTTTAGTGGAAACCAGAGGTGAGCCCAATCCGTGCTAAAGTATCCATTCAATTTCTTGGACCAATCTTGACTAAGTAGAAGTCCATAAGCTTCTGGGATATCTACTGCAATTATGTCAATCACTTGCACAAATTTTGGGTGAGTAGCCATTTTGATCATGACATCCTTAAGTTCCCCAATAAATTTTACCCGAGTTCTGTCTAGTTGTATAATGTGTTTATCACTTTTGAGCGGAATTGCGTTTAATTTCTTGCAGATTGACAATGACATGACATTGGAGGATGCCCCTGAATCGACCAAACAATTATGCAGGTTTTTGTTGAAGACTTCAAACGTTAAAAGGAAAGGTGGGACAAAAGTCTTTCCTCTCTTGTCTAAAGAGCAAGCATTCACATTTGGTTTGTTCTTTAAATCTATGGGAGGTGGGACTTCACCTAGATCATCACTTCTTATAGGGGCTTCTATTGACTTTAATGCATGCAACAAGAAATCCTTTTGCTGGGGAATTCTGCACATATCCATGACTGACACATTAGCCTTCAACTTCTTTAAGTATTCTACTATGTTGTAGTCCAGTTTGGGTGACTCACGTGTGTTAACGCTTTGTAAATTCCTAGAGGTTGTTAAGGGTAGAAGAAATTTACCAGAGGTAACTTTATCCAACCACTTCGAAACTGGGATCTAGCCCTGCTAGTTTCAGAGAGGGATCTCTCTATAAGATTTAACTTTGTTTTGGTTTAAGATTTAACTTTGTTTTGGTTTTTAGATATTAGGCTAGTTAAATAAATCGGGATGAGTTGTTTGTTTTTTGTAAATTGGCTGAAATAGGGTTTACACATCCATGGGATATGGGGTCTTTTTTATAAAGATAGAGATCAAAGATCATATTTTTTTAAGATTCTTTTCACAGGGTAGGATAATGCAGCTATTGTATTCTTTAGAAATAAAGTGATGGGAAGCGAGAATAGATGAGATTGTCAATTAAAGAAAAGAATCAATTAATAATTTCTTTACTGTAACATTAGAAGATAAACATTTAGATCTTTAAAAGCTTAGAAACATAGTACACACAGGTAAATTCTACAACTTTAACTCCTTTTAAATGATCAGTTTAGAAAACAAGATGATAACTAAGAAAGATAAACATTCAATGAAGAAAGGAAAAACTTCACCAATAGCTAACACACAAGAATCCTGTGAAATGTCTCTTTGTATTACTGGAAAATATCTTGATAAAAATTACAGTGCTTACAACGTTCTAGGGCGTAAAGATCAATCCTCAATACTTCAAAGTTTGAAGTATTTATAGTAAAAAATTACAAACGACCCTGTCATTAATGATCAGGACGTGGCAGATTCTAAATCTAACTGACTAACTAACAAGATACAAAAATTTAGGAACTGTCGATGATGTGTCAAATTCTTCATGATGATTCTGAGGAAGGCCATTGGTGAGTCATCCACGTGATTTTGATTTATCTTCTTGCTGACTCAAATTATACACCTCATCTCCTACTTGATCAAATTGCACAACTCTTCGCATCTTAGCTGACTGGGAATGGTGAATTTGAGTAGTCGCCGGTATATTTCATCCGTTTCTGTATACTTGGCAAAAGCTGTATTGACAATGAAAATATACTTGATCTCGTGTTGAATGCTGAGGTTCGGTTGCAACGTCTCCAAGAAAGCCTTGCCTGTTATACTGCCTTGTATCCTCGAGAACTTGGAACTATATTTGGCCACTATAGCCATCTTCTGCTTGTAATATGGAAGAGTAGTCAACTTGTCATTCAGGACCAGTAAACCAGGGAGACCTTTCTTCTGCAAAGCCTCGATCTTGCTGAAATTTTTTTGAACTCTAGTGTCCATGTTCTGGACTTTCTCTTCCAACTGCAACATCAGTCCTCTTTTGGTCAGAACCCTCTTAACTTTGAGGATGGTTTTTGTCCTGTCTTCGATCTTCAAGTCTTCTATTTCTTCTCTGGTCTCCGATTTCAGGAATCTAATGATTTCATTAGCTTCAGTGGGCATTTCTCCCAACTCTCCTTTTATTTTGTGAATAGCCTGCCTGCTTCTCCACACCAGTTCATTTTTCTCAAACATGATTTGCACCATAGGCCATATTTCATTTATGAATTTGGAGATATCCATCCAAATATTCTCCTTTGCTTCAGAAAGTTTCTTGCCTGCCACTGTTTGCTTTTGCAGTTGCTGTAGTTCCTGCTTGAGCTTCTCTGATACTTGCTTCTCCATGGTGTATCTTGTTTGGTAAGAAGACTTGAGCTCCTGAAGGATTTCAACCTCCCTTTTCAGTCTGTTGATTTCTATTTCTTGTAAGTTCATCTCATCCATGGATTTGGCTAGGTCCACTGTCTTTTCCAGAGCTGACATTGGGGTGGCTGATAGAATTTCAGCTGTGGTGGTTACTGCTACAGTTGCTCTGCTAACTCCTATGAGTGGAACTGCATTCAATGGAATGACTTCCATAGGTAATGATTGTTCCTTCTCCTTTACCAACCTCTCCATCTCTGCCTCCATCTCTCTTAACTGTGCATTCTACTCCATGATCAACTTGAACATCTCATCCTTCTCACCTTCTGTCTCAACTATCTCCTTTTCCTGTGAGTCTTCTGTGGGTGGCAGTTTTAGTTGCTTTCTTACGGATGCTATATCAAAATTATTTTTCTTGAGAATTTCCTCAGCTTCTTTCACATTTAAGGGGTCATACCCAATCTTGAGCACCAATTCTTCCAAAGATTTAATTATGTTGTCCTTTGCAAAGGATGATATCTTCTCCAATTTTAATTGTGTCTGAACATTGTTCAAAGACACCTGTAATTTAGTAGCACTAGTAGAAGCATTTGCCAAAGTAGAGAAAACCATTTCTCCAGTTTTCCTGTGTAGATCTATCTGATCGGCTAGGTGCACATCTCTAGTGTTGAACTCAAATGTTGCTCTCTTGTAGTCAGTGATTACCTTTGGGTCGGGCACTTGTGCATGCAAAAAGGCCATGTGCATTCTGCCTTTCTCTGTATCAAAAGCTGATAACAATCTGTGCTGTGCCGTGGACTTCTGCTTCCAAAATTGAGCATAGGTGCTGCTGGTCAACATCTGATTCTTCTTCTTGATCATATCGTATTTCTAAAAAATACTCAATTTTGCACCTCCTTTATTTGGCTGGTCAACTAGTGAAGTGTCAGTCTACTTCTTGGATGAAAAGGTAGACATGATTTGTTGGTTGCTTGAGATAAGGGGTGAATGATCACCTTTCATAACTGTAGTGGACTGGGTTTCCTTTTCACCAGTCATGTCAGTTGTATGACTGGTTTTTGGCCTTTTGGTGTGTACCTGGAAATCCTCAGCCGAGACTTCTGTGACTGAAGGGGAAGTGTCCTTTCTGGGTATTTTCTCCTTTGGTACCTATGGTGTGTTTTTTTGTGAGATAATAAATGAAGGATCCTGCTGTTCTACTTCTTCCAGAGTGTTCACCTCCCATTCCATTTGATTCACAAACTTATCTATCTCAAGCTTAGGTGCATGAACATATGGGATATTTTTGTTCTTCACTCTAATCTCTGTGATGATCCCACATGGATATTAGTGCCATAGGAAACTTGTATCGAACTTCATTTCCTTCAAGAGATTATCTGCCTCTTCCCTGACATCTCTACTGTTGCAGATAAAATATCCTATCTACCCCTTAATCCTCAACTGTTGTTTCTTTTTCAGAGACACAACGTGTATGTCATCTGAATTTATCATTTGTCTTATATACTCCAGGGAAAATATTCTCACAGGTAAATACTTGGGCATTTTGTATGGAGCTAAATCACACCCGTATACTCTGATTTCTGTGTGATTTTGGTATAGGTACCAATCTCCAGTCTTTGCGAGGTCCGAGAGGTGTAGGATTCTATGGATCTCCTCGTTTATCCTTGGTTATAGTCTACCATTGAGCATGCTCACCACTGGATGGTAAAACTACTTGATGAACTATTTGAAGATGACCTCTGTGGAGTTCCTTCGGAGCAACGAAGTCCAAGATATTACCGCCTGTGGTTTCCCATCCTTGTCCATTTTCTACATCAACAAAGAGAACCTTCCTGCTTGAAAGAAGGTGAACATGTAAGCCAGTAATGAGGAATACCAGAACATGCCCTCTGTGGTGAATTTTGAAATTTGATCATGGATGTTCTTTGCCAGGAAAGTGCTGTAGTCAAACTGGATGGTGGCCTTTTCCTCAGCAAAGAAAATGGATAGGAAACCCAATATAGGTTCATCCACCCATTCGTCTGAAAAATAGCCAAGCAGACAACAAAGCGATGAAATAACTTGGTTGCCCTTTTTTGAGAACAGGGAGGAGTGATATGAAGGATTTTTCTTGGGGAGCTGAGCATCCCATGGGAGGAAAATCTCAAAAATATGGGCTCTTTGAGGAAAAGACAGGTTCTAGTACAACTCTGTTAGGGTCTCAAGGTTGAAAGAGGAGGCATATTTGGTTCTAGGTATCTGCATCATCTGATCTATGGCCTCTGTGGTGATAAGGAACAAAGTTTCTCCAGATGATGAAACTATGGCTCTCTGGTCGGGGAGGTAATGAGTTTGACATTTGAGGGAAAATTCAGGGAAATGATGGACTTGGGGGAAGAGATACAGAGGAAGATTGGACTCCCAGATCCCAATTTCATCACTTTGATCTATGAATGTATCTTTAAACCATGACTGCAACTCTGTGAAATCGAATTTGCACCTTGTTTCTGAGATTAAATAATCCTTGTCAACTAATGGGATCCGATCGAGGTCGACAGGAGGTGGGAGGAAAGGATTTTCCTCGGCTTCTGCTTTTTTGGACTTTGGCACCATCACTGTGAAAGATACCTGCAATTTAAAAAAAAAATGTTAGCGAGTAATGGATGTGGCTGGGTTAGTGACTGGATCAGTGAAGGGAAAAAGTTGTCTGGTCTGCGGAGAGAGTGAGCAATGCAAATGGCAGAACATGGGCTAGTTTTGAGTGAACAGGTATCCGTTGGGCACGAGGGATAGGTCAGCAGGCTAATGGATATGTTGGCCTGTAGTAAATGGCCAACAGATCATTTGAAGTGTGAGATGGAAAGTAAGGGACAGGTGACGGGTGCCATAGGGTGTTGTGGATATTGTTGATTGGAGAATGACAAGTGTGTGGTGACTTGTGATGTGTGAATATGGGGAATGAATTGACGGAGTTATGAGACGAGACCTGTAGGGGGAGGTAATGGGGTGTGGTGTCATGCGGCGATGGCGGTATGTCAGGGGGGTGGTAAGTGGTAAATGGTTTTGGAGCAAAGGGGGGTCTGACGTAATAGATTCATGCCACGTTAGGATGGGGCTTGCCAAGAAAAACCACTTCATTCTGGACCCCCCTGCCCCCCAACCGTTAAAAGAAGAATGATTGGGGTGGGGGTCTGGAAACTCTTGTCAGCCATTCATCTGCGTGCCATTTGCTGGACCGTTCATCTATGTGCTCTTGTTAACCATCATTCCAGACCCCCCCCCCCCNAAGAACGGTTGGGGGGGGTGTCCAAAATTACATCTCGACCGTAGATCTAGGTGTCGATGCCTCAGCCGTAGCTCTGTGCGCACTATTTAATCTGCAAGCGTGAAATCATATATGGAGCACAAACTTAGGCTTAGTGATTTTTTTGGGTTTTCTCTGTTTTCCCTACTTTTGCCACCATGGGGTTAGGCAACACATTTTCAAACATCAAAGACATGGATCTACATCGATCATCATGCATGTTTTATTGAAATAAAGTCAACTAACCTATGTTCTAACCTATTCACCTATGACATTTAGCCCAGATTAAACTGTTGGACTAAAAATTACTCTACCCTAGGGTTATTTGACCAAGATTAGGCAGTTTGATCAAATTTATTCACTAGCTAACCTATCTACTTGACTAAGATTAAACAATTTAGCCAAGCTTATTCACTAATCCTATCAACATCGATTCAAAAGGACTTGACCATGTTTAAACAGTATGGATCAAGTCATTGTTATTGCATGGGGATTTATTCATTTTTCTTTTATGCCCTTTTTTTTTTTCTTTTTCTCATTTTTTTTTCTTTTCTTTTTCTTTCTTTTCAAATCATTTACAGAATGAAACATTATTTGCAAACCAAAAACACTTAAAGGAATAAAATTTCAATCACCAGTTGATCTTATAAATTATAGGGTTATAACACCATGTATGTATGTTTATAGGATTTCTTTGGGAGACACAAGGTGCTTTCGAGTGATCGACTGTTTGTTTTCCCCTCGAGGATTGGACAATGATAAGGTCATTTGAGACTGGTTGACCCTTACTTCGCGTTTGCACCACCAAAACCTTGGTAGGTGGTTCTTGAACTTCAAATACATCAATGAGAGGAATCGACAAGTAGGATCTTATAACAACATGGTTGTTTCTTCCAGCGGCTCAACTTCCTCCTGATCGATGATGTTCACCGCTAAGTTGCTTGATTGTTCAGTAAGAGAAACTTCTTCTACGAACCAATTGGCCATTAAATTCATAGTGTGCACCCATTGGGGACAATCCCTTTTTAAATGTTTCTCTTGATGGTATGTACAAAAAGAGCCGGATGCTACATTACCCAAGTCGATGTTTAAGTTGGTTGGGGGACGTTCAATCACTTTGATAGGTGTCTTTCTTTTAAAAAAGGTTTATAGGGCCTTTGATCTTGGTTTCCTTCCCCGACACTTTGTTTCATGTCTACAATTTCATTCGACAGTTTATTTAACATCTTTTGTAGGTATTATATGTCTTCATTTCCCTTTTCGAGACCTTGTTCTGTTTGTTTCCCCGGGGGTCTAGTCAACAAAAGTTCTCTCCTAGTTGGAGGTTGAACTTCCTTCTTAACTAGTGAGACCTGGCCCTCTTTGCATCCCTTCATTTGGAATTCAATCATTTTGGCTTCCTCAAAATTTTTAGCTAGGGTATGTTTGGAATCCCTCTTCACAAACATGGAAATGGAAGCAGGGAGAGCATTAGCATATACCTCAATTTGCAACTCCTGAGTAAGTTTAGCTTCATGTTGAAATTTGTTCAAGATAGTGGTAAACCGTTGATTGAAGTCTTTGACCTTCTCTTTTGAACTCATGGTGGCAGCGAACAGTTCGTCCATTAAATCTCCTGTGGTGGTTTCTTCTACAAATTTGTCTAAGAATTCCTTTTGAAACTTCGTCCAACTAGTTATGGACCCCACATGCAAGTTAAAATATGAAGTCGAGGTTGAATTATCAAAGGTATAGGGGAAAATCCTACACACTACGTCCTCGTGTTGTACACTTATCAATCTTATATCTAGTATGAACTTTTTAATATGGTCTTCAGGAAATCCAGAGGTTTCAGGCTCGAATTTGGGAAGTAATTTCTCTCAATGTCAAGGGAGGTTATGTACCCGTCCTGGGATTGCTAGAGCATCTCTTGCCAACCAAGGTTGATTATTTTGAGGTGGATTTCTCCTTTCTTCATTATTATCGTTATTATCCTCCATGTCATCCGATTTTGAAGTTGAGCGGTTTGATTTAAACCCTTCCTTGTCAGTTTCAAAACCGTTAGGCTCAGAGTAGTTACCAACTGGTGTTTCAGGGATCATATTAAGGGGTTGTTTGACCTCAGTGTGTTAAGCCCTAATATTGGCTCATTACCCCTTAATTGGGGCATATTAGATTAGTAATTCTATTTTATTTATGTCGGCTTTAGGCCATTAGTTGTAATTTAGATTAGTAATGTTATTTTAATTATGTCGGCTTTAAGCCATTAT
>ML807232.1:129710-145613 GCA_009831015.1 Picea engelmannii
GAGCTTCTTGTGGGAATATATTTTGGAGTATTGATGGAGAGCTTCTTGTGAGAGCTTCTTGAGAATTTTTGGTGTGGAACACTTGAGGATATTGAATATCTATAGGTGACTGAGGTAACCAAGGATATATAAGCCTAAATGCTAAGAAAAGTGAAGAAAAGAAGGCCGAAATGCAAGGAAGGATAAATTCTTTTGATGGTGCTTTCTAAGGTATGTTATTTACAGGTCATCTCAACATTTTCGCTATAATTTTTTTTTCTATAATGCTTCAGATCCTGAAATTGCTATGCAAGTGAGAAAATATAGCTAAGTATTTGTGGTTAAAAATTCAGCTTGTGGGTCGTTGTAGTTTTGGAGTTACACTCCGTGGAAAATAGGGTTTGTGGCTAGTCCTGAAACTAGTCAAAATCAGGTGTTTCGGGTAAAAAAGTCATAACTTATTCATAAAAGATCCAAATTCCGTGAGACCAATTGTATTGATTATAGTACAGTCTGTAGTATTCTCTGTAACACTTTTATATCTATTCATCAAATATTTTGTGCGGGGCACGCTCTAGAAGGTCGCTCTCTAGAATAAACCAGAATTCAGCAAGGTATGCCATTTTTGCTATAAATCCTTTTCTGAGAGGTTCCAAGTAGTGCCACTTGGAGGAATTGCATAAAACACACTGAATAACATTGTGTATCAGTTTGAAATCTTTATCCAATACATGTACAAAGTTATCCTTATTTCAAGTTAGGGTTGTTGACTAATCCAAAACTAGTCATGGTTGAGACACGCAGTTGATGAGTTGGCACATACATTTGGTGTATAGTTGATGATGTTGGTACACATTGATGAGTAATTGTTGATGAGTGGTTGACACATGATTGATATATACTTGGTACATGGTTGGATGCACTTGTTTATAGTACAGGTTGATTACAGGTTGTTTGGCACATGTTGGTGCATGGTTGATGCTCTTGTTTATGGTATAGATTGATATCTGTTGAGGATTGTTGCCTCATATCAGTTGGTGTTGATAATGCAAGATGATTTTTGCATATAGAGTTGGTGATATTGTAGAGTTGTACTCTATTCAATTGTTGCTGATAAACCCCAAGGATTGTAGTCCGTAATAAAAAGAAAATTGTACAAACATCTTGTGTTCTTTGTGTTCATTGTGGTGATGACTTGTTGATGATATATTGCTGATATATGTTGCTGATATGTGATCACATATAACTGGTTATAAATGAAAACAATGGGTAATGAATAAATGTTGAATGCTAATTGATGAGTTTTTGTGGAAGAGGGAAGTTTTGGGAAAAAGAGCCCCACACTCATTCACCCCCCCTCTAAGTGTGGTAGGTGTGTCCAACATTACCTGCACATAATATTTTATGTATAGATATGAAAATGGTACAAAACATACTAAATACTGTACTCTAACCAATACATTTGGTCTTAGTTAATTTGGATCTGTTATGACGAAGTTATGACGTTTTTACCCGAAACACTTGTTTTAGACTAGTTTCGGGACTAACCACAAACCCTATTTTCCACGGAGTGTAACTCCCAAAATACAATGACCCACAAGCTGAAATTTTTATCACAACTACTTGGATATGTTTCCTCAACGTCCGCCATATTTCTCTATCTGAATCATTGTAGAAAAAAAGTTATTGTGAAAATGGTGAGGTGACCTATAAATAACATACCTTAGAAAACATCATCAAAAGACTTTACCCTCCCTTGAATTCCGGCCTTGTTTACTTCACCTTCCCTCTGAAATTCTCCTTAGATATCCTTTGGTTACCTCAGTCACTTGTAGATATTCAATATTCTCAAGTGTAATTAAATGAGAGACCCTTGCCTCTTATTTATACTTTTATGTAGCTTCCTCAAGGGGTTACCTTCTAACCATCTTAAACCACTTTCCTTATTTTAGGGCTAACCCACTTCTAACCACTTGTCCACTTAGTATTTTCTCCTTTAACTTTATTATTTAAATAATTTATTTTGTATCCACTTTGACTTATAATACACTCATCACTTCACTTTATTATTTAAATAATTTCTTCTTTGCAACCACTTTGACTACTTTGACCTTTTGGGGCTTCTAGATGACTCATGAGGGTTCTCCAACTTCACATGGCCATAACTCTCTAACCGTGAGGAGTTATGTGACATTCGACATACCACCGGAAATGGCATGACATGTACTATCCATATAGAATAGTCTTACCTTCAAATATATTAAAACTTATACCATTATACATCAAACAAACTTGGGTCCATTACCCAAACCTTTGTTCTACCAGAATTCACTACCGAACTTTCTTCAAGGGTTGAGATCAATGAAAACCAACCCATAATCAACAAGTTCAATCCTTATATTATTTTGTAGGGGCTACCCTCATTGGCTTCACTAGGAGTCGAGAATCAGGAGACAACACCTTGACTCGAGACTTGCCCCCAAGGCCACACCCATTGTATTGCATATTTTTTCCACGTGACCTACGGTGTGGATTATGAAGAAAAACTTGCCATCCTCAATATGTACCCCAGAAGAAAGGGTGTGGTTGTCGATTTGCAGTCGGTCATGTGGTATCTATCCAAGAGATCACTGACATACTTAGTCTGAGAGATCTTGATTCCCGAAGCATCCCGATTAATCTCGAGACCAAGGAAATAGAGACCAAGGAAATAATGTAGTGGACCCATGTCCATAATAGAGAACCTATCATGCATAATTTATTTGACTGGAACAATTGTTGAGGCTGAACTTCCTATTATTAGGAGGTCATCAACATAGAGAACTAAGATCAATAAGGAATCTTAGGTCATCGACATGTAGACGTTCGGATTTGATTTACATTTGACTAAGTGTTGAGATAGCAAGTAGGAATTCATCTTCACATACCATTCTCTAGGTTCCTGGTTGAGGCCGTAGAATGTAAGGTACTGGATCTATTATAATAGAAGAAAATAGAAATATTGCAGAGAATAAAAACATAACAATGTAATATATGAAACCACAACACCAAAATAATACCTTTATTGATAGGAAACAATGTTCACTTGCCTCTTCGAGGGGGAGACCTCCAGCAGAGCAATGCTCTATTACAATATTGATCATACCTCCTAAACTTATTGATACTAATTCTATCTTCTATGGAAAATTCTCGAGGAAGATACTTCTAGAAGCGGAAGCTTCTATTAGGTCTTCTTACATTGACTTGTTCACATTTATTTAATAGGCCTTATTAACTAATGTCAACCTCTATTACATGGAAAATATGTATCATGATAACTAATAACCAACTAAGAGGGGTTAGGGTTTGAATCTAACATGCCCTCCCCCTTCAAAATCAACCTTGTCCTCAAGGTTGAAGATGTGGAAATTGTTGCAGTATGGCCGCTAGTTCTCAAGTTGCATCCTCTAGAGATGTGTCCTTCCACTTGATCAATATTTATTTGATAGTTCTTCTACATAAGTGACGCTCATGCACATTGAGGACATATTCAGGTTGTAGACGAATGGATCCTTCTTCATCTAATTCAGGCAGGACGGTTGAACCCGACAATTCCGACCCACCATTTTATTCAGACATAAAACATGGAACACCAAATGTATTCTGGAGGAAACTGGAAGTGCGAGTTTGTAGGAAACTGGACCAATACCTTTGATGATATGATAGGGGACATAAAATTTGGGTGCCAACTTGTGGTGTCCATGGGATTTGAGTGATTTTTACTTCTAAGGTTGGAGTCGGATAAACACTTGATCAACTTCTTGGAAAACATGTTCAGAATGGTGTTGGTTAGCCTATTTCTTCATACAATTTTATTCCATGTGGGGGTTATCCTTAAAAGACACAAGGGTAGCTACTCACCCTTGCAACAAATTGACAACAACCTAGACCTTTGATGTGTCTGGAAGATATGACGCTATTGTAGGTGGTTGTTGGCCATACATCATTTCATATGGTGTCATTTTGGTTGTTGTATTATTGTAAGTGTTGTACCACCATTATGCCAAAGGTAACCATTGCACCCACTGATGTTGTTTATTCAATGCAAAACAATACAATTAGGTTTCCATACATTTATTGACAACTTATGTTTGGCCATCCATATAGGGGTGGTAGGTTGTGCTCATGTTCAACTGTGTGCCCTATAATTTAAACAATTCTTGCCAAAATGTTGGAATGGAAGTTCCCTGTCATGATCAAACACAATGGAAGTTGGAATGCCATGCAGTTTAAAAATCTGATCAATGAAAACTTGCACTACCAGAGTGGGCATAAAGGGCGTGGCAAGGAAAAAAAATGCTGCATAGTTTGAGAGGCAATCTACCACAACCATGATGCCCGAATTGTTTCTCGCTCTTGGAAGTACCATGATAAAGTCCATGGATATGTCAGTCCAAATAGAAGATGGAATGGGTAATGGTTGGAGAGCTCCTGGGGTCTTGACAGTTTCACCTTTATGGTGTTGGAAAATATCACATTATGTGACAAAGGTAAGGATGTCCTTCTTCATTCCTTCCTAGAAAAAATAATTACAAGCACAAGCATATGTCTTTTGAAATCTTGAATGACCCACGATGGTAGATGAATGAAAATCATTTAAGATCTTGGGATTGAGTGTTGAGTCGAAGATAGAACCAAGCGCTTCTTATATCAGAGGATATTGTCTTTCCAGTTGTAGCCGGTGGATGGGTTAGGGTCCTCCTAAAGGCACTAGATTAGCTGGGATATAGTTGGGTGAGTGATCCACTCTATCGAACTTCCTCAATCCAATTAGGAATTGGTAATGATAAGGAAAAGAGGGAGTCATCCTCCTCATATTTTCTGGAGAATGCATCTGCCACTACATTGTATTTTCCTTTTTTATATAGGATCTCATAATCATATCCAATCATTTTGGTCAACCACTTTTTTTTTTTTTTCTGGGGAGTGTTGGGCATGTATTTTTTGAATACAAATTTAGAGTAAAATCCTAAGTACATAAGAAGTGCGCAAAAGAGGTGCGCATAGGAAGAGAAGAATGAGGAAATGTGCAGCGGAGATTTAGCGAGAAGGAAAACACGCAGTAAGTAGAACAAGAAAGAGAAGAAAGTGGATGAGAAGGAAAACTGACAACTCAACATTTTAAAGATAAAAGGACACACAAAAGAAGTATGTAGATGGGAAAAAAAAAAGCAGTCGAATAGCCAGTTTACTGAAGTAAACATGTAATGTACTGGGTTTTTGGGATAAACCAAGTACGGTTTTAATCCCTAGTTTTTGATGTATAAATATGTAATAGGTTGGGAGATTAGGGGTTCTTTGCTATGTAAGGATCCTTTGGTTATAAAGTATTATGTGTTTTGTGTGTTTTTCTATGTCTTGTAAGGAGTCTGTAATATAAAGAGAGAGAGGCTTTCATTGTAGAGCGGTTAGGATAGAAGAAGGGAGTTGTCGATGAGATACATCTATGTAAGCATAGTGTGCAAGTCTAGAGTGATTGCTAAATGATAAATAAAGAAGCCAACTGTTGTGGATGTAGCCCAGAGTTGGGTGAACCACGTTAACTTTGTGTTTTCATTCGTGAATGTTGCTTGTTAGTTAGTTGTGCACAATAGAGTAGTAATGTTATTCCTATGATCATTGCGCAGAAGTAGTATAATTGATGTGGTGAATGGTTATTCTGTAATTCATAATGAATTTTATAGAAATCAAATAGATAGTAAAGAAAGAAGTAACGGATATTGAATAAATGTAAGGGAATAAGAGTCATGTCTACGGTCTCCAACCTTTCCACACTTGTAGAAACTTGGTTCCTACAGTCCCAATAGATATTTTAGGTGAGACTTCATTTGTACGTGGGTGATGCTGAAAGGTCCAATATATGGTGGGTTTTGTTGGTAAGTTGATTCGATCCTAGGGTCTTGCTGGATTGAACCAACAGGGAGGATAACCTTTGTTTGAGGAAATACTTTAGACCATGGTTACTTGTTTTGATTTGAAAATGGTGACCCAAAAGATGTGGTCTCCAAGTGTGCACAACATGGAGAATGACCATAATTTATTTTTCATAGGTATATTTTCCCAAATTACGGCCACTCAAAGCCTGGCTAGTGAAATCAATAATCCTACCTTCTTGTTTTACAATTGCACCAATACTAGTTCACGAAGCATCAGATTCCACAACAATTTTTTTTGTTGAAATCAGGGGTGGCTAAGATGGGGGTAGTGCACATGGGCTGCTTTAAATATGTGAAATCCCATTCTGTTTTCGGTGTCCAATGAAATGCATTCTTCTTAACAAGGTGTTTCAATGTCGTGGGTCTTAGCCAATACTGCATATCTTGAATCTTTTCGGGGTCTACTCTTACCCCTTCACGACCCACAATGTGTCCCAAGTATTCGACCTCACTCGACCCAAAAAAACACTTGGAATTTTTGACAAACAATTGATTGTCCTATAACAATTGGAGTACTTTGTGCACATGTGGTAGATGGGCATCCCAATTGTGGTTGTAAATGAGGATGTCATCGAAGAAGACCATAACAAACTTCTGAAGGCAGAGATTCAAGAGTTTATTCATGAGACTTTGGAAGGTAGATGGAGGATTGTAAAGGCCAAAAGGCATTACCAAGAATTCATAATGGCCTTCATGAGTTTGAAAAGAAGTCTTGGGAATATCTACTTCATTCATCCTAATTTGGTGATAGCCTGAGTGAAGATCCAATTTGGTGAAGACACAGGCACCCTGGAGTTCATCCAACATGTCATCAATGACATGAATGGGAAATTTATCCTTAATGGTCAATTTATTAAGGGCGTGAAAATATGGACACAGGCACCAATAACCTTCTTTTTTTAAGACCATCACAACTTGGGATGAATATGGGATAGTACTTGGGTGAATGACATCAACCTCCAATAGTTTCGACACTATTTTCTTGATTTCATTTTTTTTAGAAAATGGATACTTGTAGGGGCGTACATTGGGGGGATGACTGCCTGGAAGCAGAGGGATGCTATTATCATGTTCACCTCTGGAGGGAGTTAAGCCCATGGGCATCTCAAAAACCTTGTGGTGCTTGTACAAGACCAGTTGCAGATCATGATGAATTGTTGGGGATGATTTATCACTTACCTAAATCACATTAAGTTGAGCAATCACACCATGGTGGAATTTCTTCAGGATTTTCTCCATCCAGTGAGAACTAATAATTTTTGGGGAGTTAACTTGTAGGCCTTGGAGGGTATAAGTGTGAGAATATTTAGTAAATCTCATATATAACTCCTGATAATCAATGGTAATCGATCCTAGTGTGCGAAGCTGTAAATGTGTTGAACCTGCATATAATAGATCTAGCTAGAAAATGACATATAGAATTTGCAGAGGAAATATTAGAAAACAGAAGCAAGAAAGAAATAATGGAAGCATTCTCATTAGCCAAAAGAATGAATGATAATTTACACATGATATACTCTGTATAACTCAAATAATGCGCATTGGAGGAAAAACCAATGCAACATAGTGTTGGTCTAGAGTGATTTGGACACACACCAACAGTTACGGGTGTAAACTGCCACCTAGTCTAGTCTCTCAGGTAGTTACGGGAGTGAACTGCCACCTAGTCTGAGTTAACTAGTCTCTCAGTCTTCAGTTAACTAACTGAAACAGAGTGAAATGAGGAGGAGATCATGGAATCATGAGTAATGCGCTAGTTTGGTGATGATCCCAAGGACAATGTGCATTATTTGGTGATGATCCCAATGTTGCATGGTGATAATCCCAATGTGGCATCTAGACTCCACTCAACTGATCAAACTGAAGTGTGAACTAAAGAGAATATTATCCTAGAGGAATATTCTCCAAACTATAGGAGACTGAATAATGACTAATAAACATAGGGAAAACCTTAGGAGAAATAAATCCTAGGTGTGTGTAAAGTATCTCCAACAGAAGCCATTCAACACCCAAGACAATATCACAACCTCCCATGGAAATGGAAAACATGTGAATTTTTTGGGTGATAATTGCCCATTTAGAGTTTGACATTCTCACAACGACCCCCACATTTCATTGTACCACCATTAATTATAAGAATTTGAAAATTAGAAACTGGTGTGACAAATAAATTGACCTCCTTAGAGACCCTGCGGTGAATAAAATTATGGGTTCTACCACTATCAATCAATACCACAACCGACCTATGTTTGATGTAGCCCTTGATCTTTAATTTATGTGGGGAAGAAATACCTATGAGGGCATGGAGATAGATGATAGGTTCCTATGGTTCCACATGTGTTGTGTGCAACTGGATCTGGGGTGTGGACAATTGGTTGTGTGTCCTCTGGGTGGGGAGCCTCATATGATGGTGTGTCTTCATAGGAAGTGGAAGCTAATGCATCAATCTGGAAGAAATTTTGTTCATGACATTTATGGCTCAGTGAATACTTTTCATCAAAGTAATAGCAAATTCCTTGCTTCTGACATTCCACCATTTTAGCTAGAGATACCTTTTGGACCTTCAAAGTTTGTGTCGGAGCTGGGGTAGCCCCTGGGTGAGGACAATTGGGAACTGCATCATGTAGGGGTGGGGCCTGAAGAATGGTCTATGCTTCTAGTGTTAATTGGCAAGCCTGTAACCATGTAATAGGATGATGCATGCTCACATGAGCTCGAATGGTGTCCTTTAATCCACTTAGAAAACATTCAAGATAAAATCATCAGATGGGCGCTCAATTTTGATAGCCAACTGTTTGAATGTCATGATGAAGTCTGATACTAGCCCTATTTGGCGCAGCTTAGTGATTCGACCCAAAAAATGAGATTCCCTATCAAAATGGGCACAAAATGCTTTGGTGAACATTGTCCAAGTGGGTAGTCATGGATAACATTTATTATGCCACTGCCACCACTGCCAGTGTTCTTGATCAAAGTACAAAACTCCGACATGGAGTTTGCTCTCATCATCCTGAATATCATGGAGGGAGAAGTATTGTTCCATTTGAGAGACCCACCTTGCTGGGATTGATCCATCAAATTTATGCATTTCAACTTTGGGAACCTTATTCCAAGAGTTGGAAGAACCCCAAGGGGAGTTGGATGAATGAATATTCTCATAATGGGAAGAATGAGGGTCCTCAGAATAAGACTCAGTATGCTTACCCTTGATGATTTTCTTTATTTCTTGGAATTCTTTGTTGAGGGAGTCTTGGAATTCGGTTATGAGGGAGGAAATATTTTGGGTGAGGGAGTCTTGGAATTGGTGGTGTAGGTCATGGAGGCATTGGTCTAGGTGGGTCACCTGAGACTCCAAATCTTCCAGGTTCTGAGAGCGGGTGGTAGGGGCCATTATGGAGTCTTAGGTAGTAGATGAGGTTGTCAAGAAGGGAAATTGGTCCACATGAATTGAAAGGTACCACAGATACCAGGACGAAGAGAGGAATCTAATGGGATAGATAAAAAATAAGGGTATCAGGAAAGGGTTGGGTCCATGGGAAAAAGGCTTAAAAATGAAGGGTACCACTGCGATTAGGATGAAGAGATGAACCCTATGAGATAGGTCTCAAATAAGGGTGCAGGAAGGACCCATACTTTGTTTTTCTTAACTTTTGCGGAGTTATACTCCGATATGAATAATATTGCAGTGATGAAAATCCCAAATTCTTAACAGAAAAACATGTGTAGTAATTTCACAACCCAAATGTAGAAGTCAAGGTTGCACGACAATAAATCTTATCTGTTCCTTTTCTATTTTGTTTCTGTCCCAAGTGTTAGGGTATTCATGTTTTCTATAGACAAGTGTTTTCTCTGTGCTATAGCTCTTTGATATACATGCAAGGTCGAACAACAGTACTCAGCCCAATATCTCAGGACACCAACTAAGAAGGCTAGACTGTACCCTTAGTTGTACTACTTGATTATTCAAGTACTAGAGAGTATCTTGCTGAGTGTTGTTCTCGGTAACACTATAGCAGTTAGGTGGCTGATCGGTTGATCTATTGAGGGTTTTGGGATACCTAGGCCAATCTGTATATAGGTGTTGTCTGATGACTGCCACTCGAAGGGGTACCAACAAGGGTTACAAGGGTGGAAAACAATGTTCTCTTAAGTACCTCTTGTATTTCTTGCATGTATTCTTCCCTGACCGTGGATTTATGTGCTGAATGACATATCTTTGTAGTTTAAAGACGTCAGAATATGTCTACCCAGAAATTTTTTAACCCACAACTATTGCCAAGGAAAGAGCTCTAATACCACTTGTAAGGTACCATATCTATTATAATAACAGAATATAGAAATATTTCAAAGAATAATAGCGGAACAACACAATATATGAAACCACAACACCAAAATAATACATTTCTTGATAGGAAACAATGTTCACTTTCCTCTTCGAGGGGGTAACCTCCAGCAGAGAAACGCTCTATTACAATAATTCTCAAGACAAACTTTCTCATACCTCCTACTCTTATTTATACTAATTCTATCTTCTAAGGAACATCCTAGAGGAAGATCCTTGTAGAAGTGGAAGCTTCTATTAAGTCTTCTTACATTGACTTGTTCACATTTATTTAATAGGCCTTATTAACTAATTTGGGCCTTTATTACATGGAAAATATGTATCATGCTAACTAATAACCAACTAAGAGGGGTTAGTGTCAGACCCTAACATAGAGGGACTTCTTCAGTTGACATACTAAGGATGAGTTATGAATGAACCGATGTGGTTGCTCCATGTAAATATCCTTTGAGACATCCTCATGAAGAAAATCATTCTTCACATCCATCTAGTGAAATTCCAACCCCTTGGTTATCGCAATGGCAAGGGCCAATTGGATGGAGTCCATATTTGCTATGGGAGGAAAGGTCTCATCATAATCTATCCTGTGGATCTGTTGAAAGCCTTTGGAAACTAGTATTTCCTTATACATGCTCACCTGACTGCCTACAACCTTCCTGGTCCTATAGACCCATTTTCATCTGAAAATATTCCCTTCTGAAGAAAGTAGAACCAGATCCCAAGTCTAGTTATCAAGGAGATAGTCGTACTCCTCCTGCATAGTGGCTTCCCATAAGGTATTATTTGCAACCTCTACATAGGTCTGTCAATTTGAAGCTAGAACCATATAAAAATTCATGGGCATCACTAGTTCGGTATCTATGAGTTCATGAGTAGGATCCTCAAACTGATACATCATCTTCCTTTGATCTGCTAGATCCCCCACAAGGTCTCTTGCTACCTGTAGGGTGGTATGTTCCCACTTGGTCATATTTAGTAGCTCAACATCTCCACGCTCATCATCGACATGATGATAATATTCTGAATCAGATCCAAATCTCATATCTAAACCACGATCTGAGTGAGTAGAATCATCATCATTGATATCCCGTTCAAGCAGTGGTACAAAGGTCTTTGAATGTAGCTTCGATGGTGCATGCAAGGGATTTTCCTCAAACTGAATATTCCGCTCAATGATTAACCTACCATTTGAGGGATCAAGTAACCTATAATCCCCCACACCATCTGGATATCCCATGAATATGCATGCAATACTCTGCAGATCTAATGATTTCCTCTTTTTAGAGGATACGTGAGCCCATGCACATGATCCAAATATTCGGAAGTGGGTGACTTCTGGCTTATTTATGCTCCATTCCTAAAAGGGAGTTTGGTCCTTGATAGATATGTGAGGAGATATATTATGAATGTGGTTGGAAAATTTAAGTTCCTTGGCCCAAATCTTGGGCGGTAGAGATCACATAGAGAAATTGCATGCAACATGCAAGTGGCCATCTCCTTGAGGGCTATGTTCTTCCTCTCGGATACTTTGTTCTACTGTGGAGTGTAAGGTATTATATGTTGTAACTATATACATACCTTTGTACAAAGATGTTGGACATCTCGGTTCACATATTCCCCCCATTGTATGTGCGAAGGATTTTGATATTTCTCTCGGATTGAGTCTCTGCATGTGCTTTGAAGTCTTTGAGATGCTCAAAAACCTTGAAATTTTGTCTGAGAAAATACACCCAAGTTTATTGTGAGAAATCATCAATAAATGTAAGCACGTACCTTGCTTTGTTGATGGATGGATGAGGAAAGGGTCCCATCATATCAATGTGGATGAGCTCTAAAGGATAGGAGGCCTTCACTTTCTCAAACTTCTCTTGAGGATGTTTTCCAAGAGTGCATCCCTGATAAACTCCTTTTGAAAAGTGTATGTTGGGAAAGATGGTCTCCATATCTTGTTTGCATAATTGTTTCATGTATTTAAAGTTCATATGGATAAATCTCTCATGCCATAATCTACTAGTATCATTAGCATGCATCAGTATTAAAGCAGAATCATATTTGACAATGAATTTACTAAATGTATACAAATGAGATTAGTGGTTTACCTCACCAACAAAAATCATGGAGCTATCATGAATATCAAATATTGTTATGGAATCAGGTGAGCAATCCACCCCTTTTACTATACCAGAATGTGTTATATGATAAATAGAGAGTAGATTCACGAAGAGTTTTGGAACATGCAAGACATTCTCAAAACATCTATGTGGGAGTTATACTCTCCCTTGGCCAAGGATCTCAACTGGGCTATCATCTCTCATGAGGATTGGAGGACTCGTGCATGCATAAATAGAATATAAAACATTCTTTGTTGTTTCCATATGGTGGGATGCACCTGAATCTAAGATCCATGCATCAATAGAAGAGTTAATGGAAATTAGTACATGAGAGTTACCTCATTTGGCTTGATCTTCTAGCTTCTTTTTAGCATATTTGGGAATGTGATCCCCAAGGTTGTTCTTCTAAAGAATCTGCGCCATCTGATCAATTTTATTCTTCATGCATGTGGACTTGGGATGATAACCACGATTGAAGTAACCACATTTGGTCTTCCATTTCTTTCCTTTTCCACCTTTGCAGCTTGAGGAATCATCGAAGGATTTGGAGTACCCTTCCTTCTTTGGATCTGCATGAACCTTTCCCTTGCCTTTTTGATTGGAATTTTGTTGACGGGTGAAACTGACTGTCCGTCAACTGGGAGAGTGGAACCGGTCCGAGGTTGTCTAAATAACCCAATCCATTTGGAATGGACCACCCTGACGAGTTTAACGGCTCCGTTGGCCTCCCTAAGGTCTCGTATGGAAACCAAAGAGAAATGATCTGAGCTAAGAAATCTAACTAATCTAAATAAACAACTAAGCTATAACTGAATACAAGAAACTAACTAAAATAAAGGAAACTAGAAACTAATAAAACAAACTAAACTAATAAAACAAACTAAACTAATCAAAGAAACTAGAAACTAATAAAACAAACTACACTAACTATGCTATCCTAACTATAAACTACTAACCACTATATATACAAGATACTAACTATGATTATAATAACTCAAATCAACTATCTAATTATCAGCTATGATATTCCTTATTCACAAATGTACACTATGGACAAACTACAGATTTGATTAAAACCTGCAAAACTCATGCGTTTGCTGCCCTGAGACAACCAAGAATCTCTTTTTTATCTTTTATGTTTTATAAAAAGGAAACACAAACTACTGAAATTAAACAATCTAATATATATTATTGAAATTAAACAATGTAATATAAATCTAACTAAACTATCATTTATATTAAACTACTTAACATAAACAGTAAACATCTAACTAATTGACCTGGAAACACTCCAAGTCTGCCCTGTGTAAGATGGCTTTTTACGCTGATTGGAGGAAGAAATTCACACCATTTAGTCCTTAAGCTTCTTGAAAATGATCAGCTATGCTGCTTCTTGAAGTATGTTACAGGACAAACAATACATAAAAGAAATCATAACAGTTTTATGATGATAAATCTCTGCAATAAGGGAAACCTATTATGCAGCAAACTTATATAACAATTCAATCTATGAAGAAGACAAAGCTATCATTCATAAATTGAATCAACAACTGTTACGTTCTTTATCTTTTTTTGAAAGCAACAAGATATGTATAACAATAAGAAATTATATCACTTGAATTTGATTTAGATAGCAAAGTAATACTAAACCAGAAACAAAATGATATACAAAACTTGGAACAAAGTGTCGATATATTGAAAAGCAAAAGATATAACAACGCATCAATTCTGCTCCAGTTTGAATCAACATTACATATCCTTGTTCTCCCAAAACTGAGGATGATCGATTATTACAAAATCATAAGTTTAAATAGGTTTCTCACAAGGTAAAACGTCCTTGTGAATAATAGTAAATAGTTTTACACAATTTGGGAATAATCCCAAAATCCCTTAAACTAAGTAACTAAAAATGCAGGTGAAATCCTTAAGATATCCTCCAACTGGTCCTCATATCTATTGCCAATTTGAATTTGCCTGCAATAGACACAAAAATCAAGTTAGAAGAATATTTTATTAAGAAAATAATAGAATTTTGACTCCACAGACTTAGCTACAGAATCATCTGATTCTGTAGCTGATCAGAAATAGCCAACAGGACCAGATCTCAATCAGATAAAATCAAATCGAATCATCTTTTAATAATCCTCAAAACGAGTCACTAATAACCCAATTTGAAATTATCATCCAAATCAAATCGCATCCAAAGAAATTCAATTGAAACAGAGTACCAAAATATTTCTGTCTTTAGTTACCATAAGGTATAGTCAAACTTTGACAGGTCGAAATTGGACATTCAATCACGTTCGAATGAGATACGATACAATCATAATCAATAATCATGATCAAACATGATAGTAACCATATCAAATAAGATTTTCCACAACCTAACTATAATCAATATGATCAAACATACGTTACAGCTGTAGTAATATGGATATCATTTCAATCAATAGTAACAATAGAAAGCCTGTAAGATTCAACACGATATTCATTCTATTTTGATCAAATAAGTGAAAGCTGTTACGATTCATATTTAAACGAAACATGTGTAATAGTTTTGACCAAAATCATCATCTATTTTAATTGCTGGGTATGACATAATCAAAATCAAACAGTATTGCTAACCATAACCTGAACAACAATCAAACAAGATCGAGTTTAATACAATTATAGACGAATTTTTTGTTCTGGGCATGTCGTTTTGTTTTACAACTTTGTTTGTGACTAAAAATATAGTGTCGTTCAATTTCTCAACAGAACAGGGTCGACTTGCCTTACAAAATGACTGACAAGAAATCGGGTTATTGTTAGGATTTGCATCAATTCTCAATATAAAACAAAACCCTTTTTTGCAATAAAATCGAAATCATATCCAGGCTGGTCAAAGTTACATGAAAGCAACAGATAACCACGGTAGGTGTGTCATAACCAATTCGAATTACCATATAGATTGTATTTCAACATGTTGCAAAACAATTTGACTATAATAGACACAACATAACCTTCAGTCGTAACAAATTTAAATCAAACGAATCCAACAATTGATTACCAAAATCAAATCCAAATCCAACTCATACTATAAACAAAATTCGATTTAACAAATCCAATCATATACAACAGTGCATGTTTATGTAATTGAGCAAGTCAATAATGCACACAGAGTTCACGAATGTACCATATAAATGAGCAAGGGTTATACCAGCTTAGACCGCTGAGATTATGTCAATTTCGAATTGACAATGGCTGTAGCAGACTCGACATTTTTGAACAGGATCGAACCAGTAGTTTGTTGCTTCTTGTCGTTGGGTTGTTCTCTTGCACTCTGACCAGTGAGCTTTGCCACTTGGTTTTATAAATCGTGAATTTTGGATTGCAATTTTGGGACATCCAAGTAGTATCTCTCCAACCACAACCCACACTGATCGCACGGTGGAGCAACAGCTTGAACAGAAGGGGGTTTTGATGATTCCCCGAGGGTTTCATGGAGTGGTTCAAT
>ML807232.1:160473-178576 GCA_009831015.1 Picea engelmannii
TCAAATCAAAACCAAATTGCAATTGTCGCAAAAATGAAACAAATGTCTAGAAGCACAATGCGACGATGATTTGTCGTTGATGAGACAAGGGGTGTAGGCAGCTTTTTTAAGAGCAGTTAAAAAAATGAATTGGCTGCCAACAAATTTGAATTGAAAGTGTTATTGCTTTCATGCACAACAAGTGCATGTGCATTGGGTCCCTTGATTATCCCCATTTTGATGAGCTTATCTTGCTCATGTGTGAGGGCTTCAATAAAATGATCCAATGCCATCATTTTCCAAGTTGATCCTGAATTGAATCTATTTGTATGAAATGATGAAATTAAAACAACATAATCCAGACCAAGTTTTACTAATATAGAAAGGATTAGTTGACTTTGTTGAGTGGATTTGTCTATTCCATATCCCTTTAGATGAAAGAGGAGGGACTCAGACTTCGTAAAGAAGTCTTGGATGTTGTCAAAATTCTTTGGATCTAAGGAATTTAGCTCGACCTTGAGCATATGGTCTCTCATTTCATCTTATTTTCCAAAGAGATCCTCCAACTTTTCCCAAATCTCATATGGTGTGGTACAAGATTCAATGTGAAACATAAGCTCGAGGGACATAGACACACAGAGGAGGGCGTAAGCCTCATCCATGTGGTTGAAATACATTTTCTTATCGATAACAAAGGTTGGCTCAACCTTTGTCCATGGTAATCCAGTAGAAGCCTCTGCATCTGAGTTGATGCATAATTTTTAGCTTCCACTCCAAGTAGTTATGAGGCATGAGAAGTATTGTCGATGAATAATCCATCTTTTCTTATTGCATCTCCCTTATGGAACCGCAAATAAGATACCTATGTGCCTTTCTCCTAGAAACATGTGGGCTCTGATACCATGTATAATTGTGGTGAAGCCTACACAAAGAATCTATCTAACAACAATTCATACAAAACTTGCAAATTGAGAGAAGGAGAGAAGAGATGAGAGAAAAGAATAAATATAATTGTATTCACTAATGAGAGAATGATTAATTACACATGATATACTCTACATGGTTAAGTGAATTCATCGTAGTAATGATCTAGAGAGATATAGACACCCACTGATAGAAATCGAAGTAATATGCCACATAGTCCTAGTTAACTGATCCATGTAAATCATCAGTTAACGGAGTCACATGTGTGGAAGTGAAAGAAACACATGCAATTATTAGTGATAAAATTGGAGTTTCCATGCATGAGTGATTTCCACTAGTCTAACGTAGTGTAATTGACTCTGAATTGAAGAGGAGTTCCCTATTTTGTAAGGGAATATTCTTTATAGATAATATTCTCATTTAAGGAAGCATTCTCAACATTGGACTATCAACCTTAGGAAAATGATTACGTAGGTGAGTATGTAATATCTCCAACAAGTTAGACACATGCATATATGTTATTGAGAATTAGTGTAATTTTCATTGATTTTTCTATCATTCATTCTTTCTAATCATGATTTCCATCCATCAATTGTTCTTTCCATGGAGTTTGGAATTTGTAATTACCCAGTAAATCCTGGATGGTTTGGGTTGAAGAGGCAGGTTGTCATGCCTGTGGATCAATTTATCTGGCTGGAGAATTGATGGTATAGGTTCCCTATGGGATTGGGTGGAGAATTGAACAATCTTGTGTTCTAGGTTCCATAGAGCTCTGAGACTTCCTTCCTTACTTGTTGTTGAAGCCCTAGAATGGAAGTGGGACAGTTGAAGGATTGTTGAGCAGAGAAGGGGTACACTTCTTCTGGTGGGATAGTTTGTGGGGAATGGGAGGTTGTGAGTTGGGAACTATTGCTGGAGTTGGCACATGAGCCTGTTCTTATTGAGATTTTTATCCGACCTTAGTTTGTCTTAGGAGCCTTAGCCCTGGTGGAGTTTTAGCCCCAACTCGAGGGTGAGCTGCTGCTGTGAATTTATGAGAAGTAGAGTCTATGGCTAGGACCAATGTCCGAGGTCTATATCCAGTCGGTGTTTTCAAAAGAGATAAGTTTTATTTTATGTGCTTATTTATCAATTACTGTGTGTATGTTTATATAATTTCTGTATGTTTTTTTGTACATGTTTATGCATGAATTATATGTTATTTGCACTGCATAATTGATGCATATGCATAGAATGTTATTAATTAAATGGTATCAGAGAGGGGTATTTTTTTGCATTGCATGGACCAACTTGAGGATGGGGATGCTACACCAATGGAATGTACCAAAAGGAGGGTTTGTAGGTATGTTCTCCCAACCATCATTTATTGTTTGCATAGGAGGTGGCTCGAGAAAATAATTTATGCTCGGGTGGGGTTGCAGAGGAGAATTGAAGGTAGGATGGCCAATGATACAGGAGCATCACTCCACCTCATCAGTGTGTTAGCAGCCAGCGCAATAGTGCACTTGGAGGGAACAAATTCCAAAGAAGGACATACCAGTCCTTTCAAATTTTCAGTTGAATTAAATTTTTTAATGTAATTCAATGTAATTAAATGTTTGATGGATCAGGGAAAGTCGAGACCATGTGTATTGTACAAGATACATGTGAAGTCACCTTCAATGGCTGACAAGTAGATATATTTAGGTTCGATTCAGACTAATTGTCAATTGAATATAATTTAATGTGAGTAGGTAGCTGGAGGGAAGGCTCGAGGAGCCCCTCTTTTAAAAAAATACATTTGCATCGAAATTCATTAGAGAGAGAAGGAGATTAGAGAATTAGAGTTAGTGAGTAGTTGATATATTTGTGAAGGAGAGTAGAAAAAGAGTTGAAGACTCTGTTGCAGTCTAGCCTTGTAAACATTGTACATACCATTCAAATATTAGTATAAAAAAAGGTTTCACTGCATAAGTTTTATGTGTATGTTTTATGATATTTTCTAAACGTCTCTGAATTTTTACTATGTGTTTATGTATGCCATGGATGTGTAATTGTTCCCTTTGCAGGAGGTTTTTCTATCTGTAGTTTTCTGAGTAGGTTTTGGGCTCTTAGGCTTGTGCAAGGAGTGCACACCAGAGTAATTGAAAAACTCTGTGAAGCCAGTGAAAGGAGTGCACTTGGACTCTATTTCGAGTTCATAGAAGAGAGTGCTAGGTGGGCACACTAGAACAGGTTGAAAGCTCAGAAGGGAAGACACACCAGTGTTAATGAATAGTCTGAGGAAGGCTCTACAAGGAGTGCATTGAGTAGATGCAAGGAGTGTGCAAGAACTCTGTTTTGAGTTCTATGAGAAGGTAAATCTTAGGAAGAGTAGTGCAAGTCTGCACAAAGAGCGCAAGGAGTGCGGAAGTAAGTTTTTCAAAGTTCAAGACTTGGGGTGAACCCAGTGCAAGGAGTGCACTGAGGACCATTAAAAAATTCCACAATCTTAGGAGGACGAGCACAGAATGCCAGGAGGGTATGAGTAATCATTTGAAGTTTGAGAAATTACAAGCTCAAGGAGGAGGTAAGTGCAGTTGAGTGCATGGATCCAACATTTCATCTAATGTGTTGGGCGAGCTTAGAAGAATGAGTGTCGAGCTGCCAACAGGGAAGAAAATTTAATTGAAGGAGAAAGAGTGTCGTTGTGCACATATTCTCTGCAAGGTGTACAAAGGAGTGGAACCTTTCAAGTTCCATATTTCATAGAAGCGTAAGTGTGCGCCAAGGCCTTAGTCCCTTGAAGTTGGAAAATCTCAGAAGGAGTACCGTTTTTCCTGAATGCAAGCAGAGACCAAGCATTCGACTTTGGAGATGAGGAAGTCAAAGATTAATCCTTTGAAACTCATTGAGAAATTCCTTCATTGATGTGAAGGGAAGTGAAGCCAAGGAAGAGGAGATACAATTGTCGTTAGATCAGTTGTCAAGAGTAGATTTGGACCGATCGATCAGAGTCCAGACAGAAGGAGGAGCACGCAGGAGGAGAACATGTCTCATCTTCTAGATTTGAGTGTGAGCTACAACAATCATCGGATCAAGGAAAGGTGTGCAGGGTTTAACCCTGGAAGTCCTTCGAACTTCGCATCTTTGGCATATTTCTGAGATTGGGTGCAAAGGAGAAGAGGTTCCCAAAGTCTCGGGAGCCCAAAGTAAATCTGGACCATTGGATCCAGTGAACACGTGTCAGTAGTGTTGGCCCTCGACCAATTTTTTACGATCCTTGGTCATGTTTGAACTATTTTTGGGACTTCGACAGGCTGTCGAAAGCGGAGCGCAAGACGAAGTAGAGATCATAGGATCTCGACCCCTTTTTAGGGATTTTCTGGTTTTGGGATTATGTAAAGAGTAGGGATGTCGGCCCATGGGTTTACCCATGCTTAGGCCTATTTTGTAATGTATAAATTGAAATCTAGGCGATGTAAGTAGTGGTGCTATGCTAAGTGCAAATGACAAGTTAGTCAGTTCTAAGTTGCGCTAAGTGCAAGTAATAGTTTTAAGTGATTTGTGCATATTGTGTGAGACTTGCAAGGCTGAGTGCAAGTGTCTGTAAGAGACTGTATGCAGGCTTTGTGCTGTAACCTAGCTTGGGGAAGGAGGATTTAGCGAAGAGTGCGCATATCTCCTGTCCTCTACGGAGTTGATCTTGAGGCTTTGTGAATGTAAGAATATTAAAATAAGATAATAAATAAGACGAAGAGTTGGTGGACGTAGCCCCAGGGTGGGGGTGAACCATGTATATCCTCTGTTGTGAATTCTTTGTGCTTATCGTTGCTCTCTTGTTTATGTGATTAAATGCTTAGTGCGTTGTTAGATGATAGATGAATCTAATATGGTAGATTAGTGTTGAATAATGTGAATGAATGCTAGATACGATCTACGTTAGTATGCTTAGTTCTTGTCTCTATCGAATCTATGGAAATGTTGCACTGATTTATTATTAGTGTTTAGCTGCGCTGTAAACTAGGACTAGATATTGATGAACTATAACTGCTAAGTGCTCTGTTAAGGTGTTACAATCACAGATTTGTGTCCCAACTAAGGTTGAAGACACCGAAGTCCTACAACCACCCCTGCCTCTACCTCGGGTGAGACTTCATATGGTTTGCAGGTGTTGTTGAAAGGGCCGGTAGTTAGGGTTTTGTTGGTGCATTGTTGTAGCATTGAACCCCAGGTCTGCCCTGTGCCAACAAATGGTTCCATTGTTGGGATTGAAACTGTGATTGTTGGCAACCGAGGAAGAAGAAGCTTTGTGCGAAGATCTAACCTGAAACTATGAAAGCTCCGTGTGTATATCTATTTCCCTAATGCACAACATCCTAATTGAATTTTGAAGCTCTATGCTAAGAAAAGAAGTCTGATCTGAAGAGAAGAGGTAAGATTTGTAAGCTCCGTGCTTTGTTAAAGGTAAGATAAGTAGAAATTTTTGTTTCAAAAAGTATGGATCTAGGTATGCTTGATAAATTTTGTCCTAGCTTGAAAAGTAGGGCACAACTAGAAGAAAGAAGATTTGATATAAGTAGATCTGATAAGAATAGTGAAAGATATGTTATACCTATGCATAGAAAGAATGTTTGGACTAACCAATGGATGCATGACTCTAGAAAGAATTTTTTGCAGGTTATACACTATGATCCTAGTGCACAATACAGGAAAGGTTGGGGATCATTCAAGAGAAAGAGAGGATTAAGCCTTTGTTACAGTTGCAGAAGACCGGGACATCTGACTAAGGAACTCCCTAGTAGAAGACCTAGTTGTCTTTGTTGTAAAGCTATGGACCATGAAGTTTTACATTTCCCTAGAATAATTGCTAAGCTTGAAAGAATGAATATGAGACAAGAAGACCATGAGGAAGGTCAAGCAACTAAGACCATGGCAGAACCCCAGAAATAATCAGAGACTGTATTGCTGCAAATGAAAGAAACCCTGAATGACCACCGACATATCAACTTATCCGAGATCTTCAAAGAAAAAGAATACATAGAAACAAGAATAGGAGACTTTGACATTGACTGTGTTCTGGATGAAGAAACACAGGTGAATATTATGACAGAAAGAACTTCGGAAAATTTAGGAAAGCCTGCTATGATTCCTTCATTGGGAGGAATAGGATTATTTAGAGGAAAGATGATAAACCTACGTGGAAATCTCACCCAAATATCTATGAGTGCTCATCGAAATTCGACAGAGGAATATTTTGAGGTTGTTAAATTTATTGAGAACAACGCCCCATTTGATATATTACTAGGAAAACCTTGTATTAAAAGGGATCAGGCCAGAAGGAAAGAAGAAGAAGTCTTAAAGTAGAAGAAGAAAGAGTCGAAATATTTCATGACCAGGAGGATCACACACTTGAATGAAGAATAGGAGAATAGATCGAAGATATTTAAAACCAGAAAATTGTATGTCAAAGTTGGAAGAACACAAGAAGACTCACAGAATACTGAAGCACCCACCCTAGATAAAGAAGAAGCATTTCCCTTGAATCTTGGGAAAGAATCTCAATAGCGCAAAGTTACTATACCAAGAGGAGATAAGAATCAGAATGGAAAGAGGAATACTGAGACGAAGCTCACTGGAAATAAGGCTAGAAAACTAAGTAAGAAGATATCAAAGACCGAAAAGTTACAAAAGGTTCCAGAGGGAACTTCGTAGACGAAAAATTTGCAAAAATGGAACTTTTCCGGGATAGCAGAATAGTGCCACATGGCACTTCGACATAGCGAAGCAATATAGCTGTTGGAGACAGTATAACCATTAGAATGACGCCCCGAACGGGTAGAATGATGTTTATGGTCAGAAAAATCGCCATCAGACCGTTGGGACCGCGCCGTAATGAACAAAACTGAATTAATGAAGGCTCCTCTCCCATTGAAGAGATCTGTTACCTAGTTGTCTACTTATTCTATCGAGCCTTGCATCGAGAACACTTTTGTCAAACATGATTATCTGAGCCCGTAGATTAGTTGATTTCCCATAGTGATCATCGAGCTATCACCATCCATCTCGTTACATTGAGTAGTTACTCTTCAAACCTGAGATATTCAACCATGAGCGTGTATGTCTGAAGAAATTAGCACAGTCGAAGAGTATGTGAAGGAGGTACTCATCGACCTCATGACTGAAAGAGTAATGTCTGAAGGAGTAATGTTTGTGGGTGTACAACCATCATCGATGAGAGGAGTGAAAGCCTCTTCGTCGACCGCTCACAGATCCAGACCATCTCGAGTCGTCACATAAAAGAGAACCAAGCACAAAGATGAACTAGAAAATGCGAAGCTGATCCCGACCATCTTACCCGACTACATCCCACCTCTGGATGGTGCGGTGAGTTGTGATAGTGTGCAGAGAGATTTTGATTACACCATGGTTACTACGTACCTCCTGAAGGGGATATGCGAAGTTAGAGCACAACAGAACAAGATCACAACGTTGAAGTTCAGCGACTTCAACCTAGGAGATCGCAAGAACCATAGTATGCTCGCCCCGTATAAATACTTGACTAGGATGAAGGGGAAGAACTCGAAAATAATCCCCCAGTTGTGGATGATGAACCTCGCGCAGTCCACCCTGTTGAATGTAATGAAAATCCCACATTTTGGACGGCACTAGGAAGTTAATTCATGTGTTAAGATCTTACTCTCATGTTACGATGGCGACTACTTATGGCTAGACCGACGTATCACAGTCAATCTGATGTTGATCCATAGGATCACCAGATTGAGTATGCAAGGACCCGACGCACATGACTTATATCCAGGGAAGGCTACAGATCAAGCATTAGCACAGAAGATCAAGGATACCTACGGTGATGTTGAGAAGGGGACGCGAGGCTACAAGGTAGCTTCCATCCAGAATGACACAGTGCGCCTAGCATGCCAATTAATTGCAAGAAATATAGTAAGGAAGACCAGAACCACGTAGGTCACAGGGTTTGTCGTTGACCTCGGAGGGAAATGCGTGGAAGGCCCACAAATGAACTAGGTGAAGTACCTAGTTAATTAGCTAGAATTAGACTGTCGCAAAGAACAAGATCAACACTATGTGTTCCACTTTAGCTGGCTCCTAATCCTCATCGCGTTTATTTCTTGGGAAATGCTGGAAGGTACGACCTTCCTGGACATTGAGCCATTCGATCCACTTTCTATGAAGTTCACCACACTCTGGTACTCAAGCAATATGGGAAAACAGTGGCAGTCGAACACAGTCTTTCACACATATTATCTCCAATTGAAGAGGGATATCAAAGCTAAACCTCACATGACACCAAACACCCTACAATGATTCTGACCCCTCATGAAGTTCTGTGCAGATCAACACTTCATCTATATCACTGCGTGAGAAGATGAGCACAAAGAGGAGCTTCAGTCATACTACAATCTCACAGAGGATGACCTCGAGGAAATAAATAAGGATTGGTCAACAGACCTCCTTCTCCTTGCTGACCCTACAGAGATGTCTGATACTGAACTTGACAGCTTAGAGGCCACTCACAAAGAACATGACACACCCAGAACCAACAGAAGAAAGAGGCCGAAGAAGTCCAAGACTTAAGCAACGCATCAAAAAAGACTGCTTCACTATCACTTGGCAGAGGGGGTGATGACGAAATAGAAGAAATGAATGGAAAAGAAGACCAACAGAAGCAAGGTGAAGTAACACCGCCTAGGGATCCTGCTGATGAGACTGATCCCCTGAAGAAAAGGAAGGTTTCTTCTATGAAACCCACTTCCTGGAAGAAATCCAGAGCCACTTTGACTAATATGCAGATTGTGCTCACCATTGATGACTTTAACTTCATCATCGCAGCTGTAAATGATGCCTCATAGGAAATCTTACAGAAACATGAAGCTAAGCAGGAGGAGATGTACACCATAATCGAGGTTGAAATCCGAGGGGTACATCAGGCCCTTCATTCCAGTCACGCAGTGTCCACTGCACCCCTATCGTTGGAAGAAATAGAGTTGGGAGATGAGACAACCCAACTCGTGCACAGGAAGAAATAGAACAAGCCACCCAGGCCTTGAAGAAAGTGCAAGAAGTAGTTGTAGAACAATGTCGAGTTGCGGAGTAGGAGAAGGTTTCTCTCTAGACCAAGTTTGAAGAGGAGAAAGAACAGATTCAACAAGAAAAATCCTAGTTGTTCGTAGAGAAACTCAAAGTGAAAGAAGCAGTCAATAGAGAACTTGGCTCTATGGCAGGCTTAGAGAAAAAGGCAGAAGACTAAGTCAAGCATAAAGTAGAGTATCTCGCGGAAGCTATCCAACAACTACAACAAAGAATAGCAGACTTAGAACTACGAACAGTGCCCGACACTCCGCAGGATGTGAGGGATCAAAGAGAATAAACTACTCGAAGCGTAGTAGAGAGAATAAAGGCCCTTGCCATGGAATGTAAACAACTAAGTGATCGTAGTGCCTAGACTTATGAGAGACTCACTGAGAATCCATAACTGAAGGCACTGGAGTCACAGCTCTAGGAGGCGAAGCAACAAGCAAAAGAAATATAGGCGCAGTTGAATCCCTTGTCAGCTATTGAAAGGATCAAGCGATCCCAAGAGTAACGCACTGCTCAACAGTAGGTCCACACCATTTAGAGCAGAGTCATGGAAGTGACTTAGAGGCTCCAACCTATACAAGATAATGCTTTCCAACTGTTCGCAGAGATCGAAGGGAAAGGAGCAGAACTGGAGCAAGTCGTCACTGCAACTGAACAACGCTTAGAGGGACCTACCAACGAAGCTATTATCCAAGAGTTCGCTAAGCAGGAGGTTGTGGCACAGCAACAAGTCAAAGCAACTCAATCCAAGCTCGAGGCTTTTGAAGTAGAGCTACCTAGACCAAAGTGACTCGATACGAGTCACAATGTTGGGGGCTTGTTGGACCTCGACCAAGTTTTGAGGATACTTGGTCATGTTTGACCTATTTTTGGGACTTTGACAGGCTGTCAAAAGAGGAGATTGTGGGATCTCGGCCCCTTTTTAGGGATTTTTTGGTTTTTGGCTTATGTAAAGGGTATGGGGATATCGGCCCATGGGTTTACCCATGCTTAGGCCTATTTTGTAATGTATAAATATAAATCTAGGTGATGTAAGTAGTGGTGCTATGCTAAGTGTGAATGACAAGTTAGTCAGTTGTAAGTTGCATTAAGTGAAAGTAATAGCTGTAAATGCTTTGTGCATATTGTGTGAGACTTGCAAGGCTAAGTGAAGTGACTGTAAGAGACTATATGCAGGCTTTGTGCTGTAACCTAGCTTGGGGAAGGAGGATCTAGCAAAGAGTGCGCAAATCTTCTATTCTCTGCGGAGTTGATCTTGAGGCTTTGTGCATGTAAGAAGATTAAAAGAAGCTAATAAAGAAGACAAAGAGTTGGTGGACGTAGCCCCAAGGTGGGGGTGAACCACATATATCCTCTGTTGTGAATGCTTTGTGCTTATGGTTTCTCTCTTGTTTATGTGATTAAATTCTTAGTGCGTTGTTAGATGATAGATGAATCTAATATGGTAGATTAGTGTTGAATAACGTGAATGAATTCTAGATCTGATCTATGTTAGTATGCTTAGTGCTTGACTCTATCAAATCTATGGAAATGTTGCACTAATTTATTATTAGGGTTTAACTCTGCTGTAAAATAGGACTAGATATTGATGAACTATAACTGCTAAGTTCTCTATTAAGGTGTTACAATCACAGATCTGTGTCCCATCTAAGGTTCCAGACACTAGAGTCCTGCAACCACCCCTGTCTCTACCTCGGGTGAGACTTCATATGATTTGCAGGTGTTGCCGAAAGGGCCGGTAGTTAGGGTTTTGTTGGTGCATTGTTGTAGAGTTGAACCCTAGGTCTGCCTTGTGCCAACAAGTATATTTTTGAGTTCAGAATCCCGACAATCCAAGAGATCAGAGGTGTGGAGCGTTCAATCTACCCGAAGCTCCGAAGAGTGGAGTGAATCTGGACCGTCCATCGAAAATGACACTTGTCAGAAGATCCATAGGTCCGAAGAACCAATACTCTGGAGGAATTGGTTTGATTTGAGTCAAAGACTCCCGAAGCTCCAAAGGCCAGATCACATCCTGGTCATTGGTGCAGGAGGACACACGACAATAGATATGGTAGTCCGAAGACTTGGCACTCCAGAGGATTGTTGGTGTCGTGCATTGAAAAGGCTTGAAGCTTGAAGTGCAAAGGGAACGCGAGTTGTTGATCAGAGTGGACACGTGGTGGGCGATTAGAGCCTCTGTTAATTTGGAGTTCGAAGGTATCATAAATTGGAGCAGTAAGAAATCCTGAAGCCTAGATTAACGGAGGGATCTCGGCCGTTAATTGTTGAGGATTGTGGACTGTCGATTTGAGTCCTTCAAAGGTTCACCAGTCCAACACTCTGGGGATTTTTAGGTGTAGTGATGCAGGAAGCTCCAAAGCCCGGAGCTGCGAAGTGGAGTATTAGCCGTCAATTTGGAGAGAGGATACAAATCGTCTAATCAAATTCATAATTCATCACTCTGGGAGTATAGCATGTTGGAGTGGGTAGAATGATCGAAGCCCGAATTCCCAAAGAGAGTTTGAGTCATCAATCTCGACGCTTGTTAAGGGTTGTTGATATTGCTTCCTATTGTTTGACAGTTCACGACTTTGTGCATTCAGAGGTGTTGAAGAGAAATCCTCCTGCGGACAAGTGGATTCTCTCGAGGTCCCTAGACTCCTAAGACCAAGACAGAAAAGTGATTAACGTGGACACTTACATCCTTTTAGATATAGATAAGATAATGTGTGAGAATGAAGGAGAAAAGAAGTACCTTTTTAACGGTGTTTGTCCCTACACAGTTCGAGTTGAGCTTCAATCTTAAACTCCTCGATAAGCCTTGTAGACAAACAAAGATACAACCAACTTCCTACTCTACTAAGATAGCTCGAAACAAATCTATCTACTAGAGACAAGTTCATGTGAGATCAAACAAAGACTAGAAAGAAACAGGCCAAGCATGTTATATTAATGAGAAAAACAATGAAGAATACTTACAACCATAGATGTGAGTGCATCAGCTTCATCAAGATCTCCTTGTCCAAACCCTTGCTTAAACAGTCCACACATAGAATGTTGATGTTCCAAATGACATCCTCCTCATGAGATCATAAGTTAGATGCTTCACAATATTTTCCATCTCCCTTTCACCATGAGAAGGCTCCCTTATATAGCCTTGGAGAGGCCCAACCACTTGAGAGATCTTTGGGATAAGTTGAGGATTCTTCTCCTTCAGTTGAGGATCTTTCCTAAGATCATGCCTTGACTATCTATTCGAATCCAACCAATTTTAGGAATTGAGGGATTCTCCTTGACTATCTATTTGAATCTAACCACTTTCAGGAATTGAGGGATTCTTCCCTGATTTACCTCAACAAACCCAAAATTTTCTCAAAAAAGGTAGCGCTCCCCCAAAAGGGGCACCAGAGTGCTATAGTGCTCCCCTTAAAGGGTGCACAGAGCACCAACGCTCCCTGTCAGTGTATAGGGGAGCGCTCCCCTCCAAAAATGTCTTTTGAGTGGATTTTTCAGTGGCAAAAGGTTTATAATCTTTGTTAACTCATTCCTCTTCTTCCAAATCAGTTGTTTGAGGTGTTTTAAGTGTCCTTCTGATTTTGTTATAGGCACGACATGGATAGTATGGCAGTATGTTTTTTCTAACACTTGCGACACTTTTGACCAAAATGTGACACTTGTAATATTGATAACGATGACACTAGGTCATTGTCGTAATGAGTAATTTTGATGTGTAACAAATTGCCCCCCAAAGCATGAAGTTAGAAGACGGGAACTGATAACTGAAATGCTTTGTAGAACGTCAAGCAAGGGTACAGACTCAGAGAACCTGACAAAAGCTGCACACGACCATCAAACAAATGTTAAGACATGCTTCAAACCCAAGGCAGGCATACCTATGCTTGAGTGATAGAGACTTTCAAGGTATGGCTGCCATAAATACACTACGGATCCATAATTATATTGACAAAGAGATATAGCCACCAAAGATACAATGTGGATCTATATTCACATGACCTGAACTGGTCGTAGCCACTAAGAATACATAATGGAGCTACGAGACGTCAATACATAGCCATGACCAATACAAAGTGGATCTATGTAACAATATATGTGTCAATATTCAAAAGAACCTCCGTCGCAACCTAGGAAAAGTACATACAAGAGTGAAGACTCAACCCAAGGTCTTCTTACTGATCCTGATGTAGTACAAATCTAACCATGCGAATAGATGTTTTGATGTCGAACATGGCAGAAACCACTTGATTACCGATCAATGAGGTAAACCGTTAACAAGCATGAGGGAGATCACCATTGATGTCGATGATTCCCAAGGTAATTAGTACATTCCAACGAATGTGAATAGATGAGATGAAGTTGAACATCCATGGAATCATCCAATCAGAGGTCAATGATGTTAACCCACTGTCGGACACAAGGAGGCTTGCCATTAAGGCATGCAGGTCCCAAGGTACTAATTGGTTTCTAGGTCTAATCCCTGGATAATGTGTTGAGGTTGACAGAGATAGAATTGTCCCAGGGGGGCCTTAATGTATCCCCCATCAATGACATGAAAATGACACAGAGATGTAATTGGTGGATCAAAAGAATATGGACTGACATGGGTATTTAAACAAGGATTTGTGATGGTCGACTCTCGAGGCAGATACTTCCCTTGAACACTGAGGCACAACAACAGAAACATGACATGGACCAAAACATGATGATGTAATGGATACTGTGACTTTATTCAGGTGAACCAAAGGATTAAGGAAACTCAGAGGATTGGTTCAATGCAAAGGTTCAACGGATTAAAATGTGTGCAAAAACAAAGTGCCATGTTCAAGGGCGACTGTAAGGATTACTGGTGATGTTCTCAAGAATTGCTTGGCTTGCTTCTTTCAATTTTTTCCCTCATCCAGATAGATGAGTACCTCTTTTTGATTTAACGAGCTCAAGGAGGGTAATACATTCTCGATATAAATCACCTTTGGCAAGTCCCTAAAGATTATGGAAACTAAAGACACCAACTCGCAGTCAGCCCCTGGGCGGGTATAGTCGATAGTCAAGTCCGAACGTATGGGAAGGATAACAAGTCCGAAATCAACTCGAGAGGATCCCACACATAATTGTGGGTATACCTTCAAGTGACCCCAATATACAATCTGACTACTACAATCAGTCAAACCATGGAGGGATAATATCTGTAGCTCTCCCAAATGCGACCTCGTGCATAACCCCTGTGTGAGAGGGGGATCCGAGAAAACCTATATGACAATTGGATTTTCTCTCCCTATTGCAAGATGCCATTGTTTCTTTTGAATACTTTGGAGAGTTGTACTCACTTTCTAATCCAAAGCACTAACCCTAGTCTAATGTCAGTGGAAGATTCTAAAAACAAAAAATGTTCTAGATTGATTTTAATTAGCGTTCATTTTATAGTTGTTCTTTAAGTTAGGGATGTATGAGAGTGAAATGGATGATGTTAATAATCAAGTCCCAAAAATGCATACAAAATGATGAATAATCTCTCCGTTCGATGAATAGTTATTTAAGGGAAGGAGGGAATTGCTCTTTTCACTATCAAACACTATTATGCAACATCCTCATACAATTGTTCTTCAATCGACTCTAATGCAATGCTAAAACTTTTCAGAAAGACTTTTGAATATGCAAACCAATCACTAAGATGTATCTTCATTGTTTGTATGCAAATGATGATTAATTCAATGCAAAACTCCTACTGCTAATTAACCTTTTAGATCAAGAAGATTAGGATAAGCATAAGCAGATTTCACACAAGCAACACACCCTCTTGCTATGATTAACAAGAAGCAAAAAGAAAACAAAAGATAACAAAGCCAATCAAAAAATCTCACACAAAAGAAAAATGCTAAGAAAAAATGACCTCAAAGAACCAAATGAGATGATTCACAGATTTTTGATGTCCTTCACCAGAGTTTCCACTCAGTCAGATAAGAGAGAAGAAAGAAGTGGATTGATTCCAAGTTCTCAACAGAAGAAAAACTCAAAATAAGGAGGAAGATAAAAAAATATGAACAACAAAGTTCTTGTTTCTCAGAAAGAAGAGTGTCGAAGGTCAATAGGAAGATGTACTGAAGTACAAAGGAGCTGAGCAAGGGTAAAAACAGAGATTAGACTTCAGAAAATACAACCCTAGAAGGTTTTTTGCAAAGAAAAAGGTAGCGCTCTGGTGTAAGGGGCACTAGAGAATTATAACGCTCTGTGCAAAGCCAACAAGGAGAGTCGGCGCTCTGATAACATAAGCAGGGGAGCGCTGGTGTCTTAAAACTTAGAAAAAAGTCCAAAAAAGGCCAAAACTTAGTCAAACTTTGTCAATCACATTGGATGTGATGGAATAAGGATCCAATGAACATGTTCAATTAGACATATGGGATGAACAAGGTCTAAAAAGAACGAAGGGCAAGACAAGGTTTGTGAGGAAAACCAAAACTGAAAGCTTCGATTACTCCCTAGTGGAGTCGCCAATTTCTGTTGAAGAGAAACCCTCCTGCGGACAAGTGGATTCTCTCGAGGTCCCTAGACTCCTAAGACCAAGACAGAAAAGTGCTTAGCATGGACACTGACATCCTTTTAGATCTAGATAAGCTAATGTGTGAGAATGAAGGAGAAAAGAAGTACCTTTTTAACGGTGTTTGTCCCTGCACAGTCCGAGTTGAGATTCAATCTTAAACTCCTTGATAAGACCTGTAGACAAACAAAGATACAACCAACTTCCTACTCTACTGAGATTAGCTCGAAACAGATCTATCTACTAGAGACAAGTTCATGTGAGATCAAACACATACTTGAAAGAAATAGGCCAAGCATGTTATATTAATGAGAACAACAATGAAGAATACTTACAACCATAGATGTGAGTGCAACAACTTCATCAAGCTCTCCTTGTCCAAACCCTTGCTTAAACAGTCCACACACAGAATGTTGATGTTCCAAATGACATCCTCCTCATGAGATCATAAGTTAGATGCTTCACAATATTTTCCATCTCCCTTTCACCATGAGAAGGCTCCCTTATATAGCCTTGGAGAGGCCCAACCACTTGAGAGATATTTGGGATAAGTTGAGGATTCTTCTCCTTCAGTTGAGGATCTTTCCTAAGATCATGCCTTGACTATCTATTCGAATCCAACCACTTTCAAGAATTGAGGGATTCTTCCCTGATTTACCTCAACAAACCCAAAATTTTCTCAAAAAAGGTAGCACTCCCTCAAAAGGGGCACCAAAGAGCTATAGCGCTCCCCTAAAAGGGTCCACAGAGTGCCAGTGCTCCCTGTCAGTGATCCGAAATCGGATTCAGAAGGCTGTCAGGGCATGAAAAATGCTCAAAAATGAAAGTGCTTGGAATCCGACGAAACCAACACCATTACGTCCGGCTCGTCTTCCTGATTCCGGTGGTATAATGTTTATGTCAAACGGAGTCCGTATGAAGAAGATATCGCATTTTGTCCGCTGAGCCAAACAGGCAAAATTTTGGGATGCTGACTGTACCTGTCCGTACAGTGACACGTGTCAGTCCATACAGATGACGTGGCATAACCAGGATGTGACACGTGGCAGCACTAGAGGACGACACGTTGCAGGTCCGTACGACGACACGTGGAAGATTCCGTACAGGACACGTGGCGGCTCCAGAACGTGACACGTGTCAAGCTGATTCGACATTTTTGACGCGCAGTTGGACCAATCCCGAAGTGACACGTGTCACCACTGAAAGGGTGACACGTGGTAGGGTGACGTCAGCAGCTGACGTGGCAGGCGTGCGTGGCATGATGATTGGGTCGTACAGAAGTGACGTGGCGCTGACGTGGCAGTGCTGACTGGACGTACGGAAGTGACGCGTGGCAAACAACATGGCAGTACGGCAGTTGACGTGGTCCAATCAATGACTGACACGTGGCATGTTCCGGTTGGTGAAAAAAGGTGCCACGTGGCCCAGTCAAGGACTGCCACGTGGCACCCGGTGATTGGATATTGGTTTATGTGTTAAAATATCGATATGTCGCCAAAGGGTTTCGAACCGGCGACCTCCCGTAGCGCTAAGGACTGGCAGGGCTGGGCTAGCCACCCGCCCCGCCGGTGGTTCTTGTTAGCATAATGGCCGAATTTGTATTTAATTTTGGTACAAAGGTTTTGCGGCGGGAAAAAGGGCCGGGGCCTAAGCCCCAGCCCTCGGCTACCATATAACCACGTCCACGGAACCGGGAGCGCGGCGGGAGTTAACACCTATGTGCGGTTCAATACATGTGACAGTGTTTATGAGTGCGGTTAAACAGTTATGTAATGGGCGCGGTTATAACCGCAAGGCCCTTGGTCATATTCAACTGCCAATAGGACCAGGTGTTAATGGATGGTTAGGGCCAGCGCTTAGCCCTTTGGGCTAGCGCTCGGCCGTATGTTGATCATATGACCAAAAGGAGGAGCGCGCGTCCGAGTAAAAGGGGCTTAAGCCCGAATTTGGTAATTACAACTATATTATAGTTGCCAAGTGGGTTTTTATAACCACTTTTTAATAATATTAATGTAATTAAACCAATTTTTAATGTAATTGGGAGTTATTGGGCTTTTTTAGAGCCTAATTCTTGGGAGGAAGTTGGAGATTGAAACCAACTTTCCCAACTATTTAACCAAGGCTATGTTGAGGCCATTTGGGGAGATTTTGAATCTTTTGGAGAGTTTTTTGACGGTTTTGGAGAGCAGAGATGCTGAGGCAAAGCCAGGTCTAAGCCAGTTTGAGGCAAGGAAGCTGTCGAGGTAGAGATGCTGTCGGACGATTTTCGAGAGCTCGGGACATCCGTTTCAGGTGCCGTTTTTTGTGCAAGATTCTAGAGATCTGGGTGAACATGACCAGATCAGTCTAGAAGCCATTCGGCATTGTAAAGATGTACTAATAAGATTTCGAACAGAAATCAAGAAGCCTCCCACACAGAGAAAAGGCCCGGAGACGTAGGCAAAGTTGTCGAACTCCGTTATCAAACTTGTGCATTATGGTTTGCTGTTTTTCATTGTATTTCAGAACTGCAAATATATTAATGGTTGTATAATTCATTTCTTTTCTCGCTCTTTCGTTAAAGTTTCCTAATGGTTAATTAATGCATGCGAA
>ML807232.1:179002-222505 GCA_009831015.1 Picea engelmannii
AGCAAGTGATGCTTCAAATGGCCAACTTAAGACATTGCAGGAACACTTCACAAAAGGAAATGGCGCATCACTTCAGGATTGTGGTAGTGAATGCAAGTCGTCTCCAAAGAAAGGTGAAGATCAGCATGGAAGGTATAATGGTCGTGTTTTTGTTAATTCTCCTTTTGATTATAACAAGCATAATCAAGTAAACCGGAACTTCTGGAAACTTTATCCATGTACTTACTGTCATTCACCTAAGCATTGTGTTGCCAAGTGTTGGAAGAGACAAACTTTGTACAGGAAACCTATGTCGTCCAAGAAGGAAACGCGGCATAAAGGATCAAGTCCACAACGAAAGAAGGAGAAGGTTAAGCAGGTCTGGATGCCAAAAACTCGTTGTACGTTTTGCAGCAAGAGTGGACATCAAGAGGCTAGCTGTTGGAAGCTTAATCCAGAGCTTCGTCCGAAGAAGGGCAAAAGGATTTTGCATACACCCACGAAGGAGGAAGGATTACTAGCGAAGTGAGAGGAACATCGTGAAGGAAAGAAAGCAGTCACTTAGTTCTGCCAGAAATGGATGTCTCAACTTCATTGTGTTTTGCTTCCCCTGATGTAATCATATTTCAGAGACAAAGAGCAATCCGGGTGGCCTATCCCGAGCTTGTCGAGTGGTCTGTAACCTTTTGGGGACCAAAAGGTCTTATTGTTGGGAGGTGTGATCCGAAATCGGATTCAGAAGGCTGTCAGGGCATGAAAAATGCTCAAAAATGAAAGTGCTCAGAATTCGACGAAACCAACACCATTACGTCCGGCTCGTCTTCTTGATTCTGGTGGTATAATTTTTATGTCAAACAGAGTCCGTATGAAGAAGATATCGCATTCTGTCCGCCGAGCCAAACAGGCAAAATTTTGGGATGCTGACTGTACCTGTCCGTACAGTGACACGTGTCAGTCCGTACAGCTGACGTGGCATAACCAGGATGCGACACGTGGCAGCACTAGAGGATGACACGTGGCAGGTCCGTACGACGACATGTGGCAGATTCCATACAGGACACGTGGCGGCTCCAGAACGTGACACGTGTCAAGCTGATTCGACATTTTTGACGTGCAGTTGGACCAATCCCGAAGTGACACGTGTCACCACTGAAATGGTGACACGTGGCAGGGTGACATCAGCAACTGACATGGCAGGCGTACGTGGCATGATGACTGGGTCGTACGGAAGTGACGTGGCGTTGACGTGGCAGTGCTGACTGGACGTATGGAAGTGACGCGTGGCAAACAACATGGCAGTACGGCAGTTGACGTGGTCCAATCAATGACTGACACGTGGTGTGTTCCGGTTGGTGAAAAAAGGTGCCACGTGGCCCATTCAAGGACTTCCACATGGCACCCGGTGATTGGATATTGGTTTATGTGTTAAAATATTGATATGTCGCCAAAGGGTTTCGAACCGGCGACCTCCCGTAGCGCTAAGGACTGGCAGGGCTGGGCTAACCACCCGCCTCGTCGGTGGTTCTTGTTAGCATAATGGCCAAATTTGTATTTAATTTTGGTACAAAGGTTTTGCAGCGGGAAAAAGGGCTGGGGCCTAAGCCCCAGCCCTCGGCTACCATATAACCACGTCCACAGAACCGGGAGCGCGGCGGGAGTTAACACCTATGTGCGGTTCAATACATGTGACAGTGTTTATGAGTGCGGTTAAACAATTATGTAACGGGCGCGGTTATAACCGCAAGGCCCTTGGTCATATTCAACTGCCAATAGGACCGGGTGTTAATGGATGGTTAGGGCCAGCGCTTAGCCCTTTGGGCTAGCGCTCGGCCGTATGTTGATCATATGACCAAAAGGAGGAGCGCACGTCCGAGTAAAAGGGGCTTAAGCCCGAATTTGGTAATTAAAACTATATTATAGTTGCCAAGTGGGTTTTTATAACCACTTTTTAATAATATTAATGTAATTAAACCAATTTCTAATGTAATTGGGAGTTATTGGGCTCTTTTAGAGCCTAATTCTTGGGAGGAAGTTGGAGATTGAAACCAACTTTCCCAACTATTTAACCAAGGCTATGTTGAGGCCATTTGGGGAGATTTTGAATCTTTTGGAGAGCTTTTTGACGGTTTTGGAGAGCAGAGATGCTGAGGCAAAGCCAGGTCTAAGCCAGTTTGAGGCAAGGAAGCTGTCGAGGTAGAGATGCTGTCAGACGATTTTTGAGAGCTCGGGACATCCGTTTCAGGTGCCGTTTTTTGTGCAAGATTCTAGAGATCTGGGAGAACATGACCAGATCAGTCTAGAAGCCATTCGACATTGTAAATATGTACTAATAAGCTTTCAAACAGAAATCAAGAAGCCTCCCTCACAGAGAAAAGGCCCGGAGACGTAGGCAAAGTTTCCGAACTCCGTTATCAAACTTGTGCATTATGGTTTGCTGTTTTTCATTGTATTTCAGAACTGCAAATATATTAATGGTTGTATAATTCATTTCTTTTCTCGCTCTTTCGTTAAAGTTTCCTAATGGTTAATTAATGCATGCGAATAAAACTCAACCATAGTCATTTCGAAAAATCCTGACGGATCAGTCAGTGTATAGGGAGCGCTCCCCTCCAAAAATTTCTTTTGAGTGGATTTTCCAGTGGCAAAAGGTTTATAAAATTTGTTAACTCATTCCTCTTCTTCCAAATCAGTTGTTTGAGGTGTTTCAAGTGTCCTTCCAATGTCGTTATAGGCACGACATGGACAGTATGGCAGTATGCTTTTTCTGACACTTGCGACACTTGTGACCAAAATGCGACACTTGTAATATTGATAACGACGGCACTAGGTCATTGTTGTAATGAGTAATTTTGATGTGTAACAGGAGGTTATTGAAGCAGTTGGGTGCAGAGCTCCCAGAGCGTCGAAATAACGTGTTGTGTTTGGCACCTGGTTTTGATCCCACGGTCATATGTAATTCCTTCTGGGAAAAATGGGCCAGTGCTTGAATTTGATGTAAAAGTGAAGTTTAGCCTATGGTTTTGGCTCGAAGTCACGTGGAAGACTTCGTTGGTGTATGAGGACCCTCGCAAAATTGATTTTTAGGCACAAGGAAGAAATTAAGGACCCGTGTTTGAGTTTTGGGGGCTCAGTAGGAGCCCGAGAGCTGATCCAGCTCTGAATTTGAACGATCCTAGACTGAGAGGTCGCGTGGACCCCATGAGGTGGTAGGGGTTTGCATCAAGTGGTATCAGAGCTGAGTTTATTTAGTAGACAACTAGGAGTAATGTAGGAGAAATCCAGTGGTGCTCTTAGTTGCAGAGCAGGCGAAGCAGACAATAGGGTGGGCTGAAGAGAAAGAACCAGTTGTGTTCTTAAGGAAGAGAAGGGGAAAATGGCTAATGAAGTGGCCATAGACAAGGTTTGAAAGGAGACCGCTAGAAGATGGATAAAGATCTCAAGGAGATCCGAGAGGAGCTTGACAAGATGATGTTGAAGATGCAACAAGAATCACAAGGGATATGGAGGTATGAATGGCCCTTGAAGAAAAAAGTAAAGTGGCCTATCCAGCAGTTGGTTTCCAAGAGGCAGTGACATATATTGAGGAGGTGGTTGAGGCATGTTGAAACCCTTAGGGCCACAGAGGAAGAGATGGTTTACATTTGTGAGCCATAGGTTGGGGATAACCTCAGTGATGAGGAAGAGAGATCAATTGAAGATCTCATAGACTGCGAGGAGGGAAGAAGTGAAATTTCACATTGCTAATTGGATAATGAGGAGAGATCGTTTGAAGATCTCGCAAACTGCCAGGAGGGCAGGAGTGAAACCTTAGGTTTCCAGGAGGGTCAAGAGATTGAGGTGAGACTGTCTGAAAGTCTCAGGAGCTCAGAAAGGAGTTTGGATCAACAAGGAGTGCTGACACAAATGAAGATGATATTGTCTGGAAGTCCTGAGAACTAGGAAGTAAGTTTGGATCAGTAAGGAGTGTTGACAGAGGAGGATCATAAATGCATTCTGATGATTGGGGGAATCGAGATATTCTTTCCAAATAGCCCACTAGAGGCTAGCGTGTGTACTGCACGTGAGGAGGTGATGCAACAAGCATTCTAGAAAGAGGCCATGGTGCCAAATGTTGTAAAATATAACAATTTATGTATTGCGAGTGCAATAAAGGAAATACAACCATCAAAGTCTATCATGGAGGAGAAATACAAGACATTAGAATATTTCCAAGAGAGGAGGAAAGAACATAATTCAACATAATTGCTCAAAAACTTTAGCAAGGGAGATGAACAGGAGATGCATGCAGAATTGGGATCTGCAACAGAGGAGAGAGAAGTAGACAACATGGATCTTGTTGATCTGTGTGAATAACTGGAATCCCTAGGGGAAAGACTAATAACCTAGAGTCATATTATCCAACATGTTAAGTTTGAGGGTGGTGAAGAGGAGATGCAACAGAGCAGACTGCAGGAGAGGAGCCAACCCATAGATCAATTGGAAAAGTATATAGAAGAGATGAGGAAGTTGATGCTAGAATCAACAAAAGAGATAGCCTGCAGTAGAGAGAAGTTGACCAGAGAAGAGCTTGCAATGACAATAGGGAAACAACAATAGCAGCAACAACAACAGAAAGGTAGAGGATCAGATGGACAACTCCAAATTCAAGTTTGGGACCCAGGAGGATCTCAACAACAACAACAGAGAAGCAATGAGCAATAGCTCATGATTTTTGCCAGCATGGGATTATGATGCAGGATCATTTCTCCACCTCATCAGCGCATCAATATCTAGTGCAACAACGCACTTGGAGGGAATGGATTCCAAAGAAGGATGCACCGGTCCTTTCAAATTTTGAGCTAAATTTAAATTTTTAATGCAATTCAATGTAACTAAATGTTTGATGGCTCAGGGAAAGCCAAGCCCATGTGTATTGTACATGCTACATATGAAGTCGCCTTTAATGGTTGACAGGTAGATAGATTTAGGTATGATTCAGACTAGTTGTCAATTAAATGTAATTTAATGTGAGTAGGTAGCTGGAGGGAAGGCTCGAGGAGCCCCTCTTTTGTAAAAATATATTTTCATCGAAATTCATTAGAGAGAGAAGAAGATGAGAGCATTAGAGTTAGTGATTAGTTGATAGAGTTGTGAAGGAGAGGTGAAAAAGAGTTGAAGACTCTATTGCAGTCCAACCTTGTAAACATTGTACATACCATTCAGATATTAATGCAAAAACAGGTTTCATTGCATAAGTTTTATGTGTATATTTTATGAGCTTTTTTGAATGCCTCTTAATGTTTATTGTGTGTTTATGTATGCCATGGATGTGTAAATATTCCCTTTGAAGGAATTAGATAGGTTTTTCTATCTGTAGTTTTCTAAGAAGGTTTTGGGCTCTTAGGATTGTGCAAGGAGTGCACACCAGAGTAATTGAAAAACTCTGTGAAGCCAGTGCAAGGAGTGAACTTGGAATCTGTTTCAAGTTCATAGAAGATTATGCTAGGTGGGAGCACCAGAACAAGTCGAAATCTCAGAAGGGAAGACACACCAGAGTTACTAAGGAAGGCTCTACAAGGAGTGCATTGAGCAGGCGCAAGGAGTGCACAAGAACTCTGTTTTGAGTTCCGTGAGAAGGTAAAGCTCAGGACGAGTAGTGCAAGTTTGCACAGAGAGCACAAGCAGTGCGGAAGTAAGTTTTTCAGATTTCAAGACTCGGGGTGAAGCTAGTGCAAGGGGTGCATTGAGGACCATTACAAAAGTCCACAAGCTTAGGAGGACGAGCATAGAGTGCCAGGAGGGCATGAGAAATCATTTGGAGAACAAAGGGACTGAAACCCTTTGAAGTTCGAGCAATTACAAGCTCAAGGAGAGGTAAGTGTAGTTGAGTGCACGGAGCCAACATTTTGTCTAACATGTTGGGCGAGTTCAAAAGAGCAAGCGTTGATCTTCCAGGAGGGCATAAAATTTCGTTGAAGGAGAAAGAGTGTCGTTGTGCACAGAGTCTCTGCAAGATGTACAAAGGAGGGGAACCTTTCAAGTTCCATATTTCAGAGAATCGCAAGTGTGCTCCAGGGCCTAAGTCCCTTGAAGTTGGAAAAGCTCAGAAGGAGTAGATTTTTGCCTGAACGCAAGCAGAGAGCAAGCATTTGTCTTTGCAGAGGAGGAAGTCAAAGGTTAATCCTTTGAAACTCATTGAGAAATTCATTCATTGAAGTGAAGGGAAGAGAAGTCGAGGAAGAGGAGCTACAAGTGTCGCCAGATCAACTATTAGGAGCAGATCTGGACTGACGGATCCGAGTCCAGATAGAAGGAGCAACATGCAAGAGGAGAACAAATCTCATCCGCTATATCTGAGCACGAGCTACAATAATCATCGGATCAAGGAAAGATGAGTGAGGTTTAACCCTGGAAGTCCTTCAGACTTCACGTATTCAGCATATTTCCAAGCTTGGGTGCAAAGGAGAAGAGGTTCCCGAAGTAAATATGGATCATTGGATCCAGTGAACACGTGTCAATATATTATTGAGTTTGGAATCCCAACAATCCGGGAGATCAGATGTGTGGAGCGTTCAATACACTTGAAGCTCCGAAGAGTGGAGGGAATCTGGACTATCCATCGGCAAGGACACGTGTGAGAAGATCCATAGGTCCGGGGAACCAACACTCCGGAGGAATTGGTTTGAGTTGAGTCAAAGAATCTCGAAGCTCCGAAGGCTAGAGTACATTTTGGTCGTTGGTGTAGGAGGACACGCGACATTAGATCTAGGAGTCCGGGGACTTGGCACTCCGAAGGATTGTTGGTTTCATGCATTGAAAAGGCTTGAATCTGGAAGTGTGAAGGGCACGCAAGCCATTGATCAGAGTGGACATGTGGTGGGTGATTAGACCCTTCGTTAATTCAGAGTTTGGAGGTATCATAAGTTGGAGCAGTAAGAACTCTTGAAGCCCGAAGTTACGAAGGGATCTAAGTCGTTAATTACTGAGGATTGTGGACCATCGATTTGAGTCCTTTAAAGGTTCGCCAATCCGACACTCCGAGGGTTTGGAGGTATAGTGTTGCGGGAAGCTCCAAATCCCGGAGCTGTGAAGTCGAGTATCAGTCGTTGATTTAGCGGGAGGATTGGAGTCGTCCGATTGGATTCAAAATTCTGCACTACGGGAGTATATCATGTTGGAGCGGGCATAAAGGTCGAAGCTCGAATTCCCAAAGAGAGTTTGAGTTGTCGATATCGATGCTTGTTAAGGGTCGTTGATCTTGCTGCCTGTTGTTCGACAGTTCACGACTTTGTGCATTCGAAGGCTATTGAAGAAGTTGGGTACAGAGCTCCCAGAGCCCTGGAGTGCCGAAATAGTGCGTTGTGTTTGGTGCCTGGTTTTGAGCTCACGGTCATATGCGATTCTCGCCTGGAAAATTGGGCCAGTGCCTGAATTTAATGTAAAAGTGAAGTTTGGCCTATGGTTTTGTCCCAGAGTCACGTGGAGGACTCTGTTGGTGTATGAGGACCCTCGCAGATTTGATTTTTAGGAGCGAGGAAGAAATTAAGCACCTGTGTTTGAGTTTTGGGGGCTCAACAGGAGCCCGAGAGTTGATCTAGCTCTGAATTTGAATGATCCTAAACCAGGAGGTCGCGTGAACCCCATGAGGTGGTAGGGGTTTGCATCAACCAACAAGATTCAAATAGATGGTGTTCACTAAGTAATTGAATTCTTCTAAGTTAGCATTGAAGTGGATTGAGAATATCATTCTTTTATTTCTTCCTTGCTACCCAAAAGCATTAGGAATTTTTCATCTCTGACCTTTGTTTCCCTTGTTTCTACTGCGATTACTACCACAACTGAAGAAACTCATCTATATGCCATCATTATCCAATTAGTGAATATACATGACACAACATATTAAACACCAAATAATTTCTTCTTTCAAATGAATTAACAATGGCTTTGAATAGACTAATCAATCAAGCATGCCAAGGGATAATGAAAGGGAATGAGGGAAATACGGGAGAAAACCATACGCAAACTTCTTTTTACTTCTTGTTCAAAATATTTAAACTGTACATTCTTTACCAAACAATCACTAATTTCTTTGAACATGAGCAATGAATGAAAACGAAATCATGAATGATAAGGGATTTATAGTTTACAGAAAATATTATAAAATGACATGAATTCATAATAAATAACATGTTCATAATCCATTTACAATAAATTAATCAATTAATTATGTTTATAACTTATATTATTTTTCATGTGAGTAAAGTTCATAACAAAACACTTATAGTCCATTTTCCACAACATTCAAATATGCCAAAAATATCCCTCTTATTCACATGATTCCTCCAAATCAAAGCAAATTGTTCATATGTATTCTTTTGACTAGAACCAGTGTCAATGTTATATAAATTAGTTTACCAATAGATTTTTTCTTAAAGTTTTATATATTCATGTATACAAGGGAAATAATTTCATGAAATTAAATGAAATATGTTTCAGGAATTTTAGGAATAATTTCTGGAAGGTGATATATAATGTAAGAATATTGACCTGTCTATATACAAAATAAACTCTTCATTCATATTTAAATCCTTTGCCACATATGCAAGGTATATTTATACTCAAACTTGTACCATACTTATCTTGATGTCTAATGTCTTTAGTTTTTGAGTATTGAATAATGACTTTTATTTTCAGCCAAACGCTTTTTTTTCGAGTTACCAAGGGCTCATACCAAATTACAGGTGTACACTTGCATGAATATCTGAACTGAGCCAACAATTCACTGATATCGTATCATCACGAATTTGAATTAAAGAGACAGAGGGTACTCGGGTGGGGTCAAACAACGTAACCAACAAGAGAGAAGTTGAGTGTATAGTCATATCAAAGAGTTGAAGACGTGCCCAACTGGGATGACTACAACTGGCTATAAATCTAATAGAGGTCGAGCCATAATTATGATCTAACCACCAACTTCGAACCAAAAACATTCTTCATTGATATGGTCGGATCTATGTTTCCTTTCGAGTCATATATAACAAGTTCCTTTTTTATAAGATCATGGCTTAAATTTTATATAAAAAAGCAATTCATTATGTATTGAAACAATACCCATAACCTAGGTTTGAAACCGTATAAGCTCAACAAATAAGAGATGACACATGCTATTGTTGGTTTGTATAAGTAATGTAAGAGAGAACAACTAACCATCCATAATATGGGCACGAGTTTCAAAACCCAAAAAACACACTTAGCAAAATAATTGAGGTCAACTAAAATCTCTATTGGTTATATAAACAAGAGAGAACAACCTGTATACATCTCTTAAAACCATTCAAACATCCATTAAGGTCGTGGGTTCAAAACCCAATTTAGACTCGACATAAAATAGAGAATTTTAATGTTGGTCACAAAGCTCATGCAAAATTGTAAGATTATCCACTCCAAAATAAAATATAGTTTTGTGTATATCCGTATACCAATAGAAATTCAACCCATAACTCAAACAATGCATGAACCCTATTTAATATAGCCAGCGTGGATTGAAAACACAATTTACTAAACGAAATAAAGGATTTTGGAAGGCTGACATATCAGATACTAGAGAGATTGTACAAGAATTTGAGCCCAGGTCACAACTTATACTTTTACCAAAATGGGTTTCGTTCATTTTATTTCGACAACCATGATTGATAAAGTTTCAAAGGAATGGAAAGTGAAATAAAGTATAGTTTTAAAACCATTTATTTTTCTTTTACGAGCAGAAACCCTTGAAGAAAATTTCCATTAAGAGCGAAAAGTCAGGAGAAAGAGCCACACACTTAGCTCTAGTCAAAGAAACAGATCCATTGCTAACTTATTTGCTTTGAAAAACATACACATGAGATGTTCAACAAATTGTCGAGCACATACCTTTTCTTGAAGCTTTTTTATTTTCTTGAAGCTTTTTTATACCAGGGTTGAGTTGCAACGGTTGTTGCAACTACCAAGAACAGGGTTTCCAAGTCGAGCTTGAGTTGTTTCTCCAGATCAAATGAACAAAATGACCAAAACCTAAATCCAAATGAGATGGTAAAACTCAGAACTATGGAAGTAATTTCCCATGCCCTTGCTATTCAATGCATGGCCAACCCATCATGTCACCCTTCACAAACTATATACCATATTCACATGCCTACTTAACCATATAAACATACAACACATGCCATGCAGATCTCATCGCAACCAAATTGCATCAATATCAACTCACATAACTTAATAGCGTGCACTACATCAACCTTCAATCACATCAGCGTGTATATCCACGTGAATAGGATAGGGTTAAAGCCTTTGTGCATATTCAATCATAGATAATATACCATTCAATTACATGCCATGTCATGTGCTATGTTAAATCTTAATACCAATACGTTTCCAAATAAATGCAACCTCCAACATACATATCAACGCTTATATCTATATTGTATGTCAAAATCATGTGCCTTATAACACCTTTTATGTCAAATGACCATATCTATTAAATATATACCACACAGACAACCCAAGTTCCTTGTCACATAAAAATGTATACACCATACCACATAAGCTATCAAATTTATAAACTTAATACACTTTGAAGATCATAGCTTAAGAGTTACTTTGATTTTCAACTAGGATATAGTCATAAGGATAAAACATAGCATGTTTTTTTTTCAAATTTCATAAGTTCCATACTTAATATTGTCATGATGTTGAGTAGTAAACAAAGTTACATTTATGACATAAACCTTTTTCATCATCTAAACATGTCAAGCATTAAAGAAATGTAGATAAACATACTATAACTTTGAAGCTTCATCACCATACCACTGATATGAAAACATATAGAGGAAAATGTTTTAAAATCACCATTTATATGTTTTCTTCTAGGGGACTTCACCTATTATTATTATATAATAAATATATAGATAGGACCTGCAATCAGTTGCAAGATTTTAATAATAGGTGATGAGATTTTGAGTCAACATAGGCAGGTAAAAATGAATGTTCTTTACAAATCTTTTTTCCCAAATAATTATGACCATTGGAAAGTGTTTAATGATGATGCACAAGTGGAAATGTTTTTAATGAATGAGGGGGAATTCATGGATAACAAGGTTGACTGGAAAGGTTTGAGTGAAGTCTTTGAAGTGGAAGATTTAAGGTGGAGTAATAGGATTCCAAAGGGTTTGGTCCCCTTGGAGAAAATTTGTGATAGACATGATATGCAAAGGAAAAAGGTGGAAGAAACTAAACCCAATGAATATGTGGAGGTTAATATAGTTATGAGGTTGGTCCCAATTTGAATAAGATTGGAAAGGGTACTTATTAAGAACATAGAAAGAAAATATAACAATTGGTCAAGGCGTACCATGATGTGTTTGCTTTGTCATATGATGACCTAAAGGCTTACAAATGGGATATCATCTAGCATACCATCCCACTTAAGGATAATGCTAATCCTTTTAGGAAGAAATTGAGAAAGATTAATCCTAAGTTCCTTCCCTCAATCCAAAAAGAGTTAGAAAAAATGTTTGCAACTAAAATCATTGCCCCAACGATACACTCATCTTGACTTGCAAACTTGGTAGTGGTAAGAAAGAAAATTGGTGAGATAAGGTTTTGTGTTGACTTTAGAAATTTGAACTAGTTCTACTTTAAAGATAATTTTCCTTTTCCAAAAATGGAGAACTTGTTACAGAGGGTGATATGTGTAGGCATGATGTCCATGCTTGATGGGATTTTAGGCTATAATCAAATGTTGGTGAAGGAAGAGGATGGAAACAAGAATACATTAATGACTCCTCAGGGAACTTATGGGTATCTTAGAATGCCATTTGGCTTCATGAACGCATGATCTATATTCCAAATATCTATGAACTATGCTTTTAGGGACTTAATTGGAAAAATCATTGAAATCTACCAAGATGATATAATAGTATTTTCTAAGGATAGAAAGAATAATGTTCACAGCCTAAGATAGATTTTTGACATTTGTAGGAAGTATGGCATATCCTTAAATCCAAACAATTCAATATTTTGTGTGGATGAAGGGAAGTTTCTAGGACACATTATCTCTAAGGAAGGGGTCAAGATTGATATGTCGAGAATCAAAGCTATCCAGAACATCCCCTTACTTGAATCAAAGAAGGTTGCACAATCTTTCTTTGGCAATATCAACTTTATTAGAAGGTTCATCCTGAATTTTGTAGAAATCGCTAAGACAATTTCAAATCTTTTGAAGAAGGACAATGAGTTTAAATGGGGTGATCACAATAGACCCGACTTTAGGATGATTAAAAATGTTATGAGTATGACACCAGTCTTGGTTAGTCATAACTACTTGAGGGAGTGTATGAGCTTGAGCTTTTTGGAATACATTGTATTAGAAGTTGTTTTGAAACATCCAAAAGATCTACAATGTATTCCAGAAAGATGAAGCTCATATATTATGATTAACTATGGAAATCTACGCACTTTGATTCTTAACCTACTTGAGGGAGCTTCGATACTTTTCCTTTTCCTCAGAAGAAACAATAATTGGTGTCCTTTTACAAAAGAATGAGGAGAATCAAGAGAAACGTATAGTGTTTATGAGTCAATAACAAAGGGATTTTGAGTTGAACTATAAGATAATGGAGAAACAAGCCTATGACTTAGTGAAGTCCTTGAAACATTTTTGACCTTATGTGGGATATTCCAATATCACCACTTAGGTCCTGCATGTTGCCATGAAATATATCCTTTCTCACAAGCTTGTCTTGGTAGATGTGGTAAGTGATTATCTAGGATACAAGAGTATGATTTGGAGATCAAACCAACTAAGATGGTGAGAGATCATGGTATTTCTAGAATACTTGTTGAAGGAAATGAAAAGGCATTGGGTATTAATGTGGTAAATGATGTGTTGGATAACTTAGAGAAACGTGAGTGGTACATGGACACAATTTATTACTTGAAACATTTAACATGTCCTAACCATATTTTTTATTGTAAGAGAAGGGCCTTGAGGTTGAAATCTTCCAAGTATTACAACATTTAAGGAGGCCTTGGTTGGAGGAATCCTGATGGCCTTATGCTAAGATGTGTTGATGAAAAAGAGGACAAAAAATTAATGGAATATTTACACAAGGGATTTTGAGGAGGAAATCATGCTACTTGAACTACAATACACAAGATATTGAGGGCATAAAATTATTGGCCTACTATTTTCCCTGATGTCCATAAATTTGTTAGCTCATTCCAACAATGCCAATTATTCACTAGAAAACAACATTTAGTAACCCTACCTTTGTATCCAATTTTAGTAGAGGCAACATTTCAATAGTGAGTGATTGACTTCATTGGGGAATTTAAAGAAAACTCGAGTAGTGGATTCAAGTGGGTTCTCGCCCCACTAACTATTTCACAAGATGGTTTGAAGCTATTATGACTAAGAAATAAAAAGATGGTGTAGTGAAAGATTTTTTGGAAGATATAATCATTACTTGATTTGGTGTCCTAGCCAAGATCACTACCGACAATGCCAAGGCATTCATCAGAGCTAACTTGTCTTCCTTTTGTTTAGATTATGGAATTGTTCTATCCCACTCTTCTAATTATTACCCATAGGGGAATGACCTGTTGATTCAAGTAGCACAAATTTAATGGTCATCATCAAGAAKATTGTGGGGGACAATAAGAAAATMTGGGATARTAAGATCAAGTATGCTCTCTATCCAAATAGAATCACAAAGAAACAATCCATAGGATGAAGCCCATTTGAGTTCATATATGGGATGGAATTTACCTTGCTTATCCATTTGAAAATYTGTATATATTGATTACTTGAACTCTTTATTGATGAGAAAGAAGCATTCCAAGAAAGGATAAATCAACTTATATAATTGGATGAGAGTAAAAGGAAATATTTTGACCATCTTRTGCAAAACCAAGGAAAAGTTAAGAAGGTGTTTGATAAGAGGGCTAGGAAAAGAGAATTCCAATCAAGAGATATAGTATTGATGTGGGATAAGCAAAGAGAAAATCCTAGGAAGTATGGAAGTTTGATTTAGTATGGAGAGATCCTTTACGAGTAGAGAGTGTAATTCAGACTAATTATTTCCCTCTTAGTCACGTTGAAAAGGAAAAGCTACCATTGCCTATGAATGGGAAGACCCTGAAGGTCTATTATTTTGATAGCACCTAGTTCAAGGTTTGTAGGAAGAATAATCTTTTTGAGCAGTAGCTAGGGATACTTGTGTGTTTTGTTTCCATGTGTTTCTTTTATTACTTATAAAACTTATATTTTTCCTTTCATGCATTTGATTGCCTTAGAATGATTAATGATTGCTTGCTTTATTTTTCATGCATTTGAATTAAAATACTCGTGTGTTTCCTTTTATATACTTTCACTTAGACTTAGAGAAATTCTGATTTTTTTTCAAATTTTTGGTTTATATAGTGATTTCCAGGGTATTAGAATTGCCTCGTTCCTATGTTGCTAATATTCGGGCAAAGTGTTAGATATGTGTGTGGATCAAATGTTTGAACGATATTCTAGAGTTCTTATAAACTTTGATTCTAAGATTGAATGTCCCCAAGTTGGAGCCAGATGTTTCTCCCTCATACGATGTGAGGATACTACATAGGAAACTAATACTTGAGCCACCCTTTGGAGGTGTGGAATTCCATTCCACATGATCACTCTTTCTCATCTTATTTAGATCTAGACTCATTCTTTCTAGTTCTCCTTTAGTTACATGATAATCTCACCTCACAATGGTCATTACTTAGTTGTTCTTAAATGGATCCTATATGGCATATCAACTCCTATCTCTTACACCTCAGATGACACATGCACTTACATATGGTACACAATGATTTCACACACATGGTGCTATGTTATCTTGGCTTAGCTTGTTTACTTCACTTGTTCTACTATGATTATGTGTGTGGGTTTCTTGCTTAGACATAGTGTTAATGTTTCCTTTGTAGGTTGTGAATGTGATTGGCATAAATGTGATCTAATAATGTATCATAACACTTTAAATCTTTTCCTTTTGTATCAGGGCATACCATGGTGGGTCATAGTTTGCTTCTAGATAAGTGTGTTGGGTAGGTGTTATATTCTTTGCATGTGTGTGGGGGGGTGCATCGGATTTGATGACTGTGTCTGATGATCCCTCCCCCCTTTGATATTTGTGTCATGTGCATTGGGCACTTTCCTAGGGGGGTCCCAGGGGGGGGCGAAAATATTTCCTCCCCGGTTATGCAGAGTATTTGGGGAAATGCCTTGATTTTTTTTGGGGAAGTTTTTGATATTTTAGCATTTTTTCTATTTTTAATGGTTTTCTAAATTAATCTCGGATTAATGGATTATGGTCTTGGTAGATGTGTAATACCTAAAATATTGTGTATATATTGTATTGTGAATGGTGAAATTAATATAATGAAGAGTTGAGAGGTGTGACACTAAGGAAGGCCAATTTTCTCTCGATTAAGGGTTTCAAGCGTAAATCTTTGTGTACTATGTGTATGAACCATTGATTACTTTTTGTTTTTCTTAAGAATATATATGCATTGATTTACTTCACAGGTTCAAAACTTACATCTGGTATCAAAGCACGTTTTTTGCTTCAGGGGGACACCTTTGTTGTTGAGGGTTTGGCTCAGTCTTGATAGATCAAGTTTATCTTGGGTCTGTGATAAACCTGGGTTCAGTGGGAGCTTTGTAGTGGTGATTTGTGCATTGAAATATAATGGCAGGAAGTTCTAGAATCGATATTGAGAAGTTCAATGGTAAAAAAATTAAGCTATGGAAGCTCAAGATGGAGGACCTTCTTGTAGACAAAGAAAAATAGATTTTTGTGGATCCTAGTAAACTACCTATAGGTACACAACCTACTAATTCACAAAATACTAGTACACAAACTATTGGTACACAAACTACTAGTACTCAATCTACTGGTATGTCAAAATAATAATGTGAGCACTTGGATAGAAGAGATAAGAGTATGATTCGACTATGCCTGGATGATTTGATGTTATTCACTGTGTCGGGAGAATATACAAACAAGGAAATATGGGAAAAGTTGGGGAATTTGTATCAGTCAAAGTCCCTGGTAAACAAGTTGTTTCTCCAAAAGAATTTGTATCATCTTAGGATGGGAGATGGAGATTTTGTGACAGAGCATCTAAATGCCTTCAATACTTCAGTAAGTCAACTTGGATCTATTAATATTATGCTTGCAGAAGAAGATACATGTATTAAATTTTTATGTTCTTTTCCAGACTCTTGGGATAATATGGTTGTGGCAATTGTAAGTACCGCACAATCTCCATTGAAGTATGAGGATGTAGTTTCATCCCTGTTATCAAAAGAGATGAGGCAGAAAAGAATGGATATTCATAGCACATGTGATTTATTTGTAAGAGGCCATCCCCAAGATATGAATACAAATAAGTCCTCAGGGGGGAGATCTAAATCTAAAGGTAGATCTAAATCCCCAAGAAAATCTTTGAGGAAATGTTGGAAATGTGGTAAGTTGGCCATTATAAGAAATATTTCATGTCTAAGAAAGTTTTTAAAGCAAAGGGATATCATGATGCCTCTTCCATAAAGGCGAAAACCTCCATAGAAGAAGGAGGTGATGTTTACTTGGCATCTACAGGTACACATGAATATCGTGATGTATGGTTGATTGACTCAGATGCATCATTTCATATGAATCCTCACAGGGAGTGGTTTAGTGAATATGAAAAATATGATGGTGGTGATGTCTTCCTAGGAGATGACTTGACAACCAAAATCATGGGACGTGGAAGGGTTAGATGTTGTTGAAATATGGAAGGATTAAAACTCTCGTTGGATTTCTACACATTCTAGATCTAGCTAGGATCTTAATATCCTTAAGTAAGTTGGATGATGAAGGTGTGGATACTTTATTGGGAAAGGGAACTTGCAAGATGGTCAGAGGAGTAATGGTGTTTATGAGGGGAGTTAAATGTGGAAGTTTGTACAAGTTGTTGGGAAGCACTTATACTGGTAGGTGTAACAACTTTTTTTTCCTTGAGCATAGAAATAAATAATACAATATCATACTATCCATGGAAAGAATACCATGCTATGGCAGCAAATATTGGGACATATTGGAGAAAAGGGCCTTCGAACACTACATAGTAAAGGTATGGTTGAAGGTATGTCTAATTTCACCCTGAATTTTGATTTCTGTGAACATTGCATATATGGTTAAAAAAAATCTAGTAAGATTCCCATCTGGTTCTACAAGAGAAAAGGGGATCTTAGACTTGATATAGATCTTAGACTTGATACACAGTGATTTGTTTGGACCTGTGCATATTCCATCGCTAGGTAAATATGTGTATTATGTTTCAGTCATAGGTGATTTCTAAAGAAACACATGGATTTATTTTCTTAGGAAGAAATATGAGGTATTTGATAAATTTAAAGAATTTAAGGCTCTGGTAGAAAATCAAACATAGAAGAAAATAAAGGTGTTGAAGACAGATGATGGTGGAGAATTCTATGGGAATGAATTCAAAGAGTTATGTAAAAAGTGTGGTATAGAAATGCAGAATACTACTCCATACACACCTCAACAAAATGGGGTTGCAAAAAGGATAAACAAGAGGTTGATGGAAAAAGAAAGGAGCATGCTCAATGGTGTCGGGTTAGGACAAGAATTATGGGCAAAGGTAGTGGGTGTTGCATGTTACTTGGTAAATAGATCACCCTCATCAATGTTGGTGGAAAAAATTCTGCATGAAGTAAGGACTAGTAAGAAACCCTCTCTTGAACATTTCATAGTGTTTGGTTGTGATTCTTATGTACATGTTCTAGAGGAAAATAAGAGTAAGATTGATAATAAATATGAAAAGTGTATCTTTATTGGTTATAGAGATGGTATGAAAGGTTATAAGCTTTGGAACCTAGAAATTGAGAAGAATGTTTACAGTCGAGATGGTTCTTTTAGAGAGGTTGAAGATGTTCCCAAACAAGAATTCCTACCAAGGAAAGAAGAACCTAAGAAAATAATGTTTGAGCTAGATGATGAAAAATATGAATCAACAAAAGAAGATGAATATGAAGAAGAAGAATATCATACTCTAGTATTGAGGAGATCAATGAGGGAAATAAGGAAACCATAAAGGTATAGTCCACCTCATATTGATAAAATTGATATATGAAAGGTTCAAATCCACTGATATAATTCAAGGTCTTCCTAAAGTTGAATAATTGTCAGAAGCCCGTTTGAGTAATTCAATATCAATGAATCTGAAAGGAAGTTTTGAAAATTGGACCGAAGATATGACAAGATTTCTTGGAAGTCTTTGGGGGTTATTCATGTGTTAATTTTTCTTTATCTATTATTGATGATGATCCCAGAACTGTCAGGGAAGAAGTGAATTCAGAGTATATTAAACTCTGGAAGAAGTCCATGGTTGAAGAGATGGATGCCTTGGATAAGAATGAGGTGTGAGATCTAGTTGAGTTTCCAACTGGAAGAAAGGCCATTGGAAGCAAATGAGTGTTTAAGAAGAAGTTGAGTGAAGAAGGTAAAATGGAGAAACACAAAGCTCGATTAGTAGCAAAAGATTATTCCTAGGTAGAGGGAATTGACTTTGGTGAAATTTGTTATCCTAATGCCAAGTTAACTTCTATTAGATTTCTTTTATCTATTGTTGTTGCTTTTGATTTTGAAGTAGAACAAATGGATGTGAATACAACATTCCTACATGGAGATATGGAAGAAGAAATCTACATGAAGAAGCCAAAAGGCTTTGCAGTGAAGGGAAATAAAGAGCTAGTCTGTAAGCTAAAGAAGTCACTATATGGTTTGAAGCAATCACCTAGGATGTGGCACCAAACGTTTGACACATACATCCTTGGACTGGTATTTGTGAGAAGCATGGATGATCATTGTGTATATTCCAAGTAGGTTGGTAATCACTTCATTTATGTAGTGTTGTATGTCAACGACATGTTGCTAGAAGGAAATAACATGGATGTTATCAAGGAGGTGAAATCACAACTATCCTCCAAATTTGACATGAAGGATCTCAATGTTGCTAACTTCATTCTAGGAATGGAGATTAAAAGAGATCATGAAACATGAAACTCTGGTTAAATCAGAGAAAATATGTTGAGATGATATTGCAGATATTTATTATGCAGGAAAGTAAATCGGTCAAGGTTCCTATTTATATAGGTTTAAAGTTAACTGCAATTCGTGTCCCAAGACACATGAAGAGGAAAAAGACATGTCTCATGTTCCATATGCTAGTGAATTTGGAAGTTTGATGTATGCAATGGTCTATACTATACCGAACATTGCACATGCAGTGGGATTTTTGAGCATGTATATGTCAAAACTAGGGAAGGAGCATTGGACAATAGTAAACAAGGTTTTTAGGTATTTGCGTGGCACTTCTAGCTATGGATTGTGCTACCAAGGAAGACTAGGATTAGAGAGAGTGTTGGACATACATGGGTTTGTTGATGCACACTGGGCTGGAGCTCAGGATCAGAGAATATCTACAAGTGGGTATGTGTTTAACCTATTGTTGACACTTGAATCCAATAGGACCGAAACAACAACCTCACGAGGATACAAATCCTCCTGCGTTTTTATAGAGGTGGAACTCCTCTATTCGATATTTTTAAAATGTGGGTCTTTCATAGAAGTCCATCGAAGGAAAGTAAAAATATATATAAAAGAAAAACGATTTTTTTTTTATTTTCTTTTAAAAGAAAGTTCCTAAGAATGGACCAAGAAACACATACATTCATACATTTAAAGAAAATAAATAGAATTTCCTCACATCCATCATAGTAGGGCTAAAGATTTCTGATCACATAAAAAATTAAAAGAAAATGATCCACATGCATAAGAGAAATTTAATAGAGTGATACATGGGTAGCTCAAATGAAGATAACAATAGATCAACCTCAAATACTTTATATTTAGAAAATATGGGTTACAAAGTACAATTGAGATTGTTTCCAAAATAGCTCTCTTGGAATTTCTAAAAAACATATAGTTCAATGCATATTCTCTAAAATTAAAATGTGTTTGTCATAATGATTGGGATTGGGTCTCCTGCGGACCATAAAGAAAATATGTATAAGAATGAAGTTCGTAGAAAGAAGAAAGTGGGCAGTGGAAGACAACAAGACCTGGTAAGAAGAGAAAGGAAATTATCAATCTTTGGTTAAACATTTATATTTAAAGAGGTGGAGTAACTGGATGAAGAGATTGATAAAGACAAAAAGATGTGATTAGTATGGACTTACTATGATGGTATCTCATGTTTTTCACTTTCTCATTGATGTCCTTCTATGGCTTTCATCGACGGTTACAGGAACTGTCTCAACCGTCCTTTGCCCTTCATCGATAAGTTTGTCGACACCCTTTTTAGACCACTCCTCGATGTAGCTCCTCATTGGTGCCACGTTGATTTCATGCCAGATTTTTATATTGAAGAGCTCACCTTCCAAGTCCCTTAGATCAATAGAAATATTCCACAAAGCTTCTTCAATATCTTGATTTTTAATCGAATAGTCGACTAGCTATTTGTCCACGTCATCTTCACTATACTCAAGAATGCCATAGAATTTTTCAAATGATAATCCTTTAAAGATCTCAACGTGTTCATCAAATGCTTGCTTGGTTAAGAGCAACAAGTTGAGTATCAATTTGGGGTCTTGGACCTCATTGGTGCTCCCAGCTAGGTCTATCTCAGTCAACATTTTGAACAATTCTTTTCTTTTGGTTATGGCTTGGCTGCATGCTTGGACAATAATATCCAAGTTCTTAACATTTTCCTTCCATCATGCATTTAGTTGTTTTATCTAGTTCAGAGAAGGGATATCCTCCTCTCCTCTCCTCAAATCTTTCATATTGGTAACTTTAAAACCAAAGGGTACAACCGCATCGAGGTAAAAACTTTCCTCATTTTTCAAATCTGCCTGCAAATATTCATGAAAGTGTGTGCTCTCATTCCAAAAGAGACCATTCTCTTTGAAATCTTCCAAGCCTCTATAATTAATTCCATTATTTTCTTAATATTCTTATCCACATAGCCCCAGGTTGATGTGAGAAGGCTTGTCAATCCTTTAATTTTGCTACAGGTGTGGTAGGCTTGATCATTGCTAAAGGACTAACAAGTACTAGAAGAGGCATTAAAGTTTCCTCCAATTCTTTGATTTTGTTCCTTTAACCCGACATTCTCTATTTCAAGGCCTCCAATAGAATTATCCAGAGCATCTCCAGTTGCTTGGTGAAATTGGGAAATTTGGGAAGGTCGCGTGTTCCGTAGGTTAATCTATGAACGAGATTTCCCCTTTTTATTCTTTACATCTCTTTTCTTAATAATCAAATTTTTGGACTCGTTGTCAAAAACAACGCTCTGAAATACAAAAGACTCTTCTTCATCGAAGGTCTCGCTCTCAATTATTTCCATCTGAGGATTCTGGTGAGTAGTGTTATCTAGCTAGTCGACGTTGGGGAACACTTTTTCGATCTCAATTTCGAGTTCCATATCCTCGAGGGAGAGGTCGTGGATGTCGCTTTCACCTCGAGGTCCCTCCTCTTCTTACATGATCTTTTTTCTTTTCTTCCTCAAGGGAAGCTTGTGAGAACTTTCAATTTTTCCTGAAGGAGGGTTCTTATCTCCTCCTCCGCCTGAGAACTGTGGGTTACTTAATTAATTTGGTGGGTCATTGGAGCATTGCTCTGAGATGTTGTACTCTTTGGAGTGACAGTCAAGGATTGGGCACTTTTCTCACCTAGAAATTTTCCTCTCTGCTTGTACGACTCATTGGTGTTGAGTATCGTTTACAGGTCACCAGTGTCATGAGCGGGAGTGCCTGAGACATTATCTTCATCTTCATTTAGAATAACATTAATGAAAGAATTGTTGAAACCAACAACTAATAGACGTTCTACAAAAATCCCGCTAGGGTCGAACCCTTTTACTCTTTCAACATATTTTAGATTGAGGTTATGGAAGCGGTCTGCAAATTCATCAATCTTGTTCATATTTCTGAATATGAATTCCCCAACTTTCCAAGGCAGAGGTATGAATTGCTTTTTTCTCTTTTCATGGAAAAAATGCAACCAGTAGTTGTATTTCCTTTCTATTTCCGCAACAAACATTTTGTCAGATATGTGGCATGAAAAGAAGGAAGGATTTTCCTTTGAACAAAAAATACTTCTAGCGTTATAATTATCCATTTGTTCTAGTGTCCCCTTCCTATACAAGAACTTACTCGCCTGGTCAGACATCCAGGGAGTGTCCTTTCCAAATAGAAAGCCTTTAAAAACTGAGACAAAATCATTAAAAACTTCATAAAAATGTTGGGAGGCCTTGTGCCTCCATAATGTTTGATACCAGAAGGTTACTGGGTCGAATTCGCAGTTTACCTTCTTACACACAAATAATCTCAGGAACTGACAGCAATGTGCTATCGTGAAAACCAAAAAAAATGACATAAATAATTTCTTATCCTTCTTGTATTGCGACAATTGGGAAGAGATTTCAATGGAAATGAACTTACCCAATTGAATATGGCATGTTCTTTGATGGTAAAATATAGAATGTAAAGAATCATCCGGGAGATGTTGGTTGTAGTTTCTCGTCCTATTATCCTCATGAAAAGCCATGTAATTTCCTGGAAAGGATTTTTAAATGAGCCATCTTGTAATCTCGTGATGTCCTCGAGGATGGCTAATGGGTTCTCTAGGAATTTAGGTAAGAGGTGCAATCCATTGCCATGCTTCTTTAAGAACTCCCTTCAATATTCACCCTTGAAGGTGAGCATTGGCTCGAGAAGTCTCAACATCTTACGGAATACCTGAGGCGATAGAGAGATAAGGGAATGGTCCCGCAATTGAATAATCTGCTGGCTTGGAATATATCTCTCGACGCACCAAGTGACCAACTCCTTACAGTCAAAGACTTCTGGGACACAACCTGCGTGCGCAATTCCAGACATCCATATTACTTCTTTCTAGGCAGAAGGGGATGAGTAGTAGGAATATGCTCTGGACCACTGAAAACTCTAGTCCTCGTGCCCAAAAATATTCAATGTATGTCCACAGAATTGTTGTCGATTTTCTACCATAAGTTGACAAGAATGTTCCCTTTCTCCAAATTATGTTTAAAATGACCGTTGGAGGGGGATAATATAATCCTCCATAAATCCTGCTTTAATTCGTTTTAATAGGAGATCTCCTTGAGCCTTTCACTTATTAATGGAAATCCTTTCGAACCTATATGGTAAGTTATTAGCACTAACATCATATTAAATGTGCATTGGAAAGGGTGCAAGGGTGGCGGGGATGGACGAGAGAAAAATATGATTTGATATTTTTGTGAACCCAGGAACCCGCGAACCCACGATTTTGCGATGGTATAAGGTGTGAAATCGACTAAGTGTAGAATGGTGCGGCGGTTAGACATAATCATCGTAGGTGGAATGAGACTTGGAAGTTCGGGGAGTCTGGGGATCAAAATGTAGATCGCATAACATTTTGGTGTAATGTGTATATCGCAGAACATGGTAGCATGAGAGTTCGATCCCGCCAACCCAGGAACCTGCGATCGTAATATCGGCTAAGTATGGAACATCATGGCGATCAGTCAAACTTGTGATGTGAATTTATAGATGGAGATGAGAAACCATAAGTCTGCCAACCTGGGAACTTGCAGTCTGAAAAATGAAACTAAGTGTAGAACTAGAAAGGGATAGTAGGAGGGAAAAAAAAAAAGGGAAAAATGGGTAAGTATAGAAGAGGGAAAAGAAATGGAAAAAAAAGAATTTGGGAAAATAGAAAAGGGGAGGGAAATTTCAGAAGCGAGAAATGACCTCAACAACAGGCTCCAACTATGGGATGATAACCCCCTGTGGGTTTTCAAGAATCCAGAATCTCTCGTGACCAGGTGCTTCCTCTCATTGGGCTATGGAGTCAGATTAAGAATATACAAACTAAAAATAAAATTATGTACAATGAGAATGAAAAAGTGCTAGGAGAAGAAACCTTTCAAATGTTTCCCTTTGATAGGCAACATTAACCTTTTTCCTTTCATATCTTGGAGCATATATGAGTTAAAGCCCAATATCTTTTCGACAACATAGGGTCTGATCTAGAATGATTTGAACTTTGTATGCATGGATGGCTTCTCCTTGGATTTGTTCCAAAGCAGTACCAGCTCTCCCTTCTGAAATTTCTTCATAGTTGTGGTTTGATCAAAATATCTCTTGATTCTTTGTTGCCTCTGAGAAGTTAGATTCAAGGCCTTGCTTAGTTCCTCTTCTATCTTGAGCAATTGATTGATTCTTTAATGGATAGGCGAAGTGTCTTATGTAACCTCAGTATTAACCACAGAGATCAATGCATTGAGCTCGAGGCTAATCAAAATTTTTGCCTCTTTCCCATAAACCAATTTTTATAACCCTAAATTGCACCACACATGCTTACATGGCATCAGACCAACTCGTATCCCTTCTTTGCCAAAGCACTGCTGAACAACTCTTTGAAAATCCTCTTTTATAAAGGCCCACGTGCCCTAATCCATTACTGCACGCGTGTACACGCTGGCTGACCCAAAACAACCCGCATGGATCGACAAAAGCACGAAAAAAGGAAAGTTGCCGACAGAGCACAAAATATATGGGTGAGTTAACTAAAACTCTCGGCCATGCATGGCCGAGGGTTCGTCCAAATACCTAGCTCCTTCTAGCCTATAAAAGAAGGGGTAGGGGTCCCATTTGGAAGAGGAAAAATATAGCAAAGAAACTCTGTTCGTTTACGTATTCCCATTGTCCCAAACCTTTAGCCTTTACTTGTACCAAAGGAGATTTAAAGAAAAGAAGTTGGAGGACAGAAGAAGAGGAGTCCAGGATCAGGTTCAAGGAGTGGTGGCTGGTCTCAAATTTTGTAAGTTGACTCATTCAAAGTAATAAAGAAAATGATTTTCCTGTCCCAATTCATGAACTGTTTATAGTTTGATCAATATGTGTTTGGATTTCTAACTCGTTAGTATATAAGTAGTATGCATGCATAGTTGTTTCTCGTCTTGGATGCAGGTCAACTTTGGAAGGAGTATTGCGAACAAGGAATCAAGCACAATGGAGGATCAACATCAAATGCTGGGAATGAGGTAGGTTGGTCTTTCCATGCACTTACTAAGAAAAGGGGATTTAAATCTAGGGATGAAGGTAGAATGTAATTTCTCTTCGGTCATATCTACATGCAAAGTATGAACTCTATTTGCTAGTCCATAGGGAGTTTTTCCCAACAACATAATTGGTGACCGTACTGGGGAGACTCTCTAGGGTTCCTAGAATTTTTAGTTTTTGGGTAGTTTTACAGACTAGTTTTTCTTGCTTGTTTTTTCTTTTAGTTTCTGTAAGGTCTGAGCTAGTAGGGAGTCTGGTTTTCCATACCAGATTTCCATGTCTTTTGGTTGACTGTGTTTTTCTGGACCCATAGAGGTACATGAGGCCTGCACAAGGTCTGCACATGTGTACCCACGTCCTACCCTCTTATAGCCCGCGTGTGAACGCTAGCTGTAGAAGTAGCAGTAGCGTGTAGAGTTCAGAGAACTTTAGAGGTAGTCATCCTCTTCCCTGTCAGAATCACACATTCTCAGGGGGTTTTCTGGAATTCTGTCTGAGTCTTGTTTTCTAGCAGTCCTATCTTAGATTGTTTTTGCCTTATCATTTTTTCCTTACATTATTTTTTTTTCTGTCAAAAAGAGTGTTCAAGCCTTCAAGGGATCCTGGTTATCAATATCAATGGTCTCTTCCTAGTTTTGGGTCCTATGTCTTCTTTTTTCTCAGAGTTTAGATATACACATGGCCTATACAAGGTCATCCCGCGTGTACACGCACTCTGTCTCTATCCAGCGCGCGTTCGCACGCGTGCTGTTAAAGTGACAATCACGTGCTTGTACAAGATACTTGTTGTTGAGGGTAAGGCATTCATCCTTTCCCTTGATAAGAATTATTCCTCTCAGGTGTTTGAATCTCTGTCTGAGCAGTCAGTAGCTTAGGATTAATCTTACCCTTAGCTTGCTTTTTCTCATTTAAAAAGTTGTCATAAAAATAAAAGAATTTTTACGGTTTTTAGACAAGTGTGAGAGTCATTTTTTTAAAAGATTACTAGTGTGTGATTTTTTAATCTGATTCTTTGCGATATACAATTAGGCCATAATTGTTTTTCTTGGTTTTTGCTTGTCGGTATTTTTCCTTTCTTGCTTTACTAGCATTTAAATAAATAAAAAAAAACCTCTTTTCATTTTCTTGTTTGGTTGAAAAGTGTGTTTCTGCATTATTAAGCTAGGGAAAAGTCTTTTATTTCATAAGTTTTTTCAGTTCACTTATATCATAAGTAGCTCGTAGTCGAGTGAAATTCCTTTGAGTTTGCTGTCCAAAATCTTAGAAAAATTAAAAAATATTTTTTTTGAAAAGTTGTTGAAATTTTGCATTCAGTAAAAGTTTTGTTTCTAGCTTTTTTATTCATTTTTTGCTTTCGTCTTTTACACATCATCAGTTTCACCTTCATACCCCTTAACACAAGACAAAGCCATAAAATTAGCGCTAAATTTAAAATCTTCTAGACTTTTATGTTTGTAGGGTTCATCAACTAGTTCAGGACTAGGGCCTTGGATTAGGTTGGAGAGGAAACTCATCAAGGCCATTTTAAATCAAACATTGGAGTCTGAGATAGGGAGTGTCTAAGTCCAGTGTCATGAAATTTATTTGGGACCCCCCTCTAACATAGGGGATAAACACGAGGTCACGTGCGGAAAGGTAGTGAATATAACCCCTCTAAAGCTGGACCAATCGTAGTGGAGAACACATATAGAGGGCTTGTTTTGGGATTCCGTCATTTTCATTTTCCACGGGGCTTCGTGGATCTCGAATCTGTTCGAGGTCCTCAGCTGTCTTCTGGACCATTTTCTCTCAATACCCTTGATAGGTTTCGGGCTCGATACCATGCTCATTGTGGTCTATCCAACTTTCCATTGTACCCGCCTGGTGACTGTTCGCGCGTTGGCAACCTAGTTGCCAATCTTTTTAGGGATATACACAGGTGATTGCAAGGGTATACTGCGGTACCTAGGATAGACATTGGGCCATGCTTTTCAGAGTATACCTGGAGGGTGCTTCTGTGTTCGAGTTGCACTTGCATCGGTAAGTTGCTCTAGTGTTGGTTGTTGTAACTATTCTTCAAATTAATTTAGTGTTTGCCTGTCTTATCTTCTAGGGACTTTTTTTAGTGTGTGTTACTTTTGAATGTTTAGACTACCTTAGAGTTTCTTGGATCTTCTCACACAGTGGAGGATCCTGAGATCCGCCAGTCACAAAGGCTTCTTGGCCTGCTGCCGATTACACTGGAGCCACCCCCGCCACCATTAAGCGAAAGCTAGACCAACAAGGGTCTTTTGAAGCGACCGGGTTACAAATCATTGTGCTCGAACAACCCCCAGAGGAATCGACCATTTTGGACCTTGAAGCAACCGCTCTTGTCCCAGTTGAAACCCCAACCACTGATTTTTTTGCACCTTTCATTGTACTAATTCAATTTTACAAGTGCCAGACAGTGTTGCACATAGCAATGAAAACAAATGTTGTTACTCCTTCTGGGAATGCTTCAATTCCCACCATGGTTGTCACCACAGGAGATATTTCATCTCCTAACCCACCGTCATCGGTCCAAGCCACCACGGTCTCAACTGAAACTACTTCACACAGTGGTCCGATCCCATCTTTGGCGGCGGCCACAACCCCTTTCACACCAAGTGCGACAGGCCCTCCATTCTCATATGGGATGCCTAGTTTGGGTACAAATCCTGTACTTTCCTACTCCACTTTACAGACTTTGGGTCTAGGGGCAGGGAGCTCTAGTGATCCTCTGCAAGGTCACATGGGGGGCACTCCTGCTCCTTTTAACACTTTTCCTTACGGAGGAGGTCATATCCCTCCTTCGTCCCCTTCACTTGGTGGCTCACATCAATAATCTGTTGGGCAACCTACACATAATAGTTTATTTGGAGCGGGGATTCAAGGACCACCTTCGCATAGTATGCTGGTAGGTTCGACACCGTTTTATTTGAACATAATGTTTGGTAACAACACCTTCTCATCAGCCACTTTCCTGACTGGGGGCAACCCCATTTTTGGACAATCTATTCCTGTGCAGGGTACTATTCCTACACAAGGGGAAAACCTAGCAGGACCTTGGAATTTAGGGCAGGGATCCGTTCCCTCCTTCAAAATGCTGATCTGGGGTAATTCTTTCCACAATCAATGGAACCCCGGACAAACTACTATGCCTATCCCCACAAGACTAGCATGGGGTAATCCTTCCCAAAGTCCTTCAAATATAATGCATGCCCAACCCTCTATGTCCTATTTGGGAAATTAGACGATGATGTCTCCACATATGAAAAATCCATACGCTAGCCAGGGCCATGGTTTCTACGAGAATCTGGGCCAGAAGCCAAAATTTTCCTGGAAACTTGGTGCCAGTCAAACTCCAGGCCCCTTTTTCCCAGGTTATCAGCAACAACCCAAACTACTGTTCCTGGCGACTTTACACTTGCTAGATTTGATAAGGTTGTTGAATGACCCTATTTGTCACGATCCACGTTGGCCTCCTATGCCGACGAAGTTACCTTTAGACATTCCAAAGTTTGAAGCCAAGCCTAACGAAGATCCAGGAGATCATGTGACTACCTTCCATATTTGGTGCTCATCTAACTCATTGAAAGATGACTCCGTGCAGTTGCAATTGTTTCAACGTACTCTCATTGGGAGTGCCGCAAAATGGTACATTGAGCTCGATCGTTCAAGATACTCTTCTTTTGGCAAACTAGTGATGGCTTTCCTGAACCATTTCTAGTTACCTGTGATATACGATGCTAGCACAGAGCTTCTCACCAATTTCAAACAGACAACAACAGACCATATCTCTGATCACATCTGAGAATGGAGATGCCAAAAGATTTTAATCAAGGTACCAGTCCCACCAGCATTCCTACTTGAGTGGTTCCTTATGTCTTTGGTCCCACATTTATCCAAAGACGTTGCGACGTCAGGAGTTTTCTCTGAAGAAGACGCCATCATGAGGGCTCAATAGTTTGAGCTCATCTATTCTCAGTCCGATTTATTATACAACATCTTTCCAGATGCGCCACATTCAATACTGGATATAACTAGACAGAGAGTTGGACCACATGCCGATGGTATTGTCAGTTCAACACAAACAAATCCCGCTAAGCAATTGACGAAGTAGTTGTAGCAGTTATCTATACAACACACAACGTCCAACCAAACTACTGCTTTGGCTGCTCCCTCTACCAAAATGTCGAAAGTACACACAGTGCAGTCGACTAACCCAAAGGCCACCCAACAGTCTGAAGGGAAGAAAAAACAACGAAAGAAGGGTAAGGGGGATAAAAAACCCAACGATAATGCTGGGGGGGGACAACACTGAAAAACAGAAGGCGAGGTATCCATGCAACTTGTGCACGGAAGACCACCTGACCCATCTATGTCCTCGACTTGCAGAGGCCCAAAAATTTGTCACGTAGCAACGACAGGAAGTGTTGACTAATCCATTTCAACATGGGAAAAATCTAACTCAAGCCTCTGCAAGCACGGAAGGGGGCAACCAAGAAACCTACCCACCTCCGAACAACCCCGCATCTGCGAACGTATATATGGTTAGGGATGATGCTTTTATATAGACTAGAGCGCACAACTATAGTAAACCAAACACTTCTGAGAAGGGTAAAGAAGCTGACCTCCCATCTCTTCCTCTACAGATTGAGAAGACATTGGGAGAAACAATGACATGCATTCGAAAAGGTGCATTTAAAAAAGCTTCTCATAACCCCAATGCAAGGGCCACCCATAACTACTATGTGGTGGAAGATTTATTACAAACCCCTTGTGCGATGTCTGCTTTGGAGGTCCTCCAAAGCTGCCCTGCTTAGAGGAAATCCTTGTTAACCGCTTTGGGCTCTACTGAGATTTGTAATCTAGGTACCATCATGTTAGATACAACTGACTTAAAACCTCATCTTCCTTACCACGTAGCGTTTCAGATAGTAGTGGCTTATCCCACAAATTTTTTTACACGGAATATCTTCCGCACAGTGGTCGACGAGGGTGCCTCGACATGCATTATGTCATTGGCATGTTGGAAGGCCATTGGTCATCCCATTTTGTCTCCATCACCTACTATGCTCACTGCTTTCAATGGTCGCTTGTTCTGACCACATGGCATTGTTCCTTCTTTCTCCATGCAGTTAGGAGGGAAGACCATGTGTGTCAAAGTAGAGGTAGTCGATGCTCCCCTTGACTATAACCTCTTGTTAGGACAGAGTTGGAATTATGATATGCAAGATATGGTTTCTACAGTTTTTTGGGTCTTGTTGTTTCCACACGAGGGCCAGATAGTAACCATCGATTAATTGTCTTTCTCTAGACCTGACCCAACTTTGGGGGCATCCACAGTCCCGATGATTGATAATCCTCAACCAGGTGTCGTCAACGTAGGAGTTGGTTTGTGCCCATCCTTGATGGGTACCTTCGATTACCCACCTCCTCAAGACGATATCAAATTTATATATAATCACCATAAGGTTGAGATTTTTCAAATTTCGTCGTTCCGCACGACTTACTTCAAGGATCCATGGATACTTCCTTCCCCATCGACCATGATGGATGAGACAGGGCACCTAGGCATGTCCATGCCCTTATCTGTCGCTGAAGTAGCGTACTCTTTAGTCCAGCAAGCTTCAACTAACACTGATCCGACTCCTACACAAGAGTTAGATCCACTTCTAGAGCCTATTTGGGCTCAGGGTTCTCTTGCTAACATCGATTCATTAGACTTAGTCTTGCCTTCTGATGAAGCAGTAATCGAAGCAATGAATAGTCTAGACAAAGCTTGGGAAGATCTTCATCACAGATCATATTTTCTCCCAGAGTTAAGACGAATCAAAGCAGGAGAATTCACCGTGACCATGATGGGAGATCAGTCGTGTCCTATTAATCTCTTAGCTACACATGAAATGTATGCTGAGGTCAATATGGAAACTATCGCTGAAACTATACCAATCAACATCTCCCAAAACCCTGGTGTCGTGGAGAACGTCTTCGTCAGAGTGGATTGCTCCCCCAAAGAGATTCAAATCTACACGGATCTTTTCAAAGAATTCCGCGACGTTTTTGCCTAGTCTTATGAGGAAATGCCAGGTATCAATCCAAAAATAGTTGAACATGAAATCACAACGTATCCTGATGCCAAGCCTGTTCGACAGAGGCTTCATCCAGTTAATCCTAAGAAAGCAGCAGCCATCAAAATTGAGGTTGAGAAATTGCTAAAGGAAGGTTTTATCTATCCTATCCATTTGACCCAATGGGTGTCAAATCCTGTGCCAGTCAATAAAAAACAAGGCACAATTCGTGTATGTACCGACTTCCATGATTTGAACAAGGCATGTCCCAAAGATAATTTTCCAACACCATTCATTGACCAGATCATTGATGAATGTGCTGGTTATGAAGCCTTTTATTTCATGGACGGTTTTTCAGGATATAATCAAATCCAAATCAAACCCGAAGACCAACACAAAACAACATTCATTTGTCCATGGGGTACATTCACATATCGTAAGATGCCCTTCGGTCTTAAAAATGCTGGAGCCACATTCCAGTGGGCCATGTCTTTTTCTTTTCATGATCTCAAGCATATAGTCGAGGCCTATCTAGATGATTTAGCATCACGATCTTGCAAGAGAACGGATCATCCCACACACCTTAGACTTATCTTTGAACACTGTTTCTACTTTAGGATTCGCTTGAATCCAAACAAGTGCATCTTCTGCGTAATGTCAGGACATTTGTTAGGTTTCATTGTCTCAACAACAGGGATCATGTTTGATCCTCTCAAGGTGGAGGCAATAATCCAGTTGCCCCCCTCATGCACAATTCTTCAACTTTAGAGTCTACAAGGCAAGGTGAACATTTTACAATGCTTCATCGCCAACTATGCCTAAATTACCAAAGGCTTTATGCGCTTACTGAAGAAATACGTTCCTTTCTACTGGGATGATGCCGCTCAATGCTCTTTCGATGCATTAAAACACGCCCTCACAATTGCCCCTCTGCTATGACCACCTAACTATAACAAATATTTCTTATTATATCTAGCTGCTGCAGAGTCAACCATTGGCATGGTTTTAGTTCAGGAAGATGATTTGTTCTCAGAATACGGGATCTATTACTTGAGCCGAGGCCTCGTAGGACCGGAACTCAATTATTCTCATATCGAAAAACTTGCGTTGGCAGTAGTTCATGCTGTTCAATGGTTCTTTCATTATGTTCTGTTTCACAAGACCACCGTCATTGTTGTCGTGAATCCATTCCAGTACATGTTGACACGACGGGTTATAGGCGGAAAAATCAGTAGATGGATAGTCATCCTCTAGGAGTTTGACTTAGAATTCATTTCAGCAAAGTCCAAAAAGTCATTGGTCTTCACAGAGCTTATTTCGGAACTTCCAGTTGAGTCAGGTGACGTTGTGCCTGAAGAATCGCCTATCTGGGGAGATATGTTTTTGATCACATCTTCAGATCCCTGGTACGAAGATATACTTATCTATCTCCAGAATTTGAGGTACCCCACTTTTGCTTCTCGTGATGAGCGTCGACGTATACGCCATCAGGCTAAGAATTATCTCATACTCGATGATACATTGTATCAGAGAGGTGTAGACTACATCTTACGTCGATGTCTCACACATGAGGAGGCAATCATCGTGCTCAATGATTTCCATACCGGATCTTGTGGCCGTCATTGGTCTGGGTTGGAAACAACCCAAAAGGTTCTATGAGAAGGTTACTTCTAGCCGACACTTATCAAAGATTGTATAGAATCGGTCAAGAAGTGCCATCCGTGCCAAATATTCTCTCGGAAGATGAGGGCACATCCCACTCCCATGTTTCCTGTCATCACAGTTGGTCCCTTCACCAAATGGGGGATTGATTACACTACCTGCAACCCCCCTTTAGCAAGGGGGCACTACTATATCATCGTAGCTGTCGACTACTTCACTAAGTGGGTTGAAGCTATGCCAACGTTTAAATATGATGGAGAGACTATAGCTCTCTTTTTATTCAACCAGATCATAGCAAGGTTCGGCGTCCCAAGAGAGATTGTTACTGACCATGGCAGTCACTTTCAGAACCAAATGATGACCGAATTAACATCAAATCTTGGGTTATGGCAAGAGCATTTATCACCCTACTACCCCCAAGCCAATGGGTAGGTGGAAGCTGTAAACAAAACTCTTAAGACGATTCTACAACGAACTATCAACACAGCTAAGTCAAATTGGCATTTGATGTTATACTCGACATTATGGGCTTACCAAACATCTGTTAAGACTGCAACCAGTTTCTCACCTTTTCAACTCATTTACAGGCTGGAGGCAGTCTTGCCCATCGAATGTCAGATCCCATCTCTAAAATTGGTAGTACAATTATTTCCAGACACTTCTCCACTTGAAGAACGGTTAGTACACCTTGAGCATCTCAATGAGTAGCGTTGTGATGCGGCCATGGCCAACGAGGCTCACAAACATAAGGTCAAGTGTCAGTATGATAGGTCCATTCATCCTTAGTTTTTCTTTGAAGGTGACCTTGTCCTGGTCTATGACAAAGATAAGGACCCCCTGGGGGCAGGAAAATTCAAACCCATGTGGTTCGGACCCTTCATCATAAAAGAGGTATTAAAAAAGGGTGCTTATCGTCTGGTTGATTTTGAAGGGAATTCTTTGGCGGAGCCTAGAAATGGGCTCTACCTCAAGAAGTATTACTCATAGGTAGGTCACTGTGGGTAACTTTTTGTAACATATGTATAGTCTTTGTACTATTACTTTTTAGTTTCTTATAAATGTTATGGACGTGTCATTAATGTTATCTTTTGTCAATATGGTAGATGTCAAGTGATTCCGAGGTGTTCGTTGGGTATGCAGATGGTGCTAGTTGTCACACTCGGAGGCTTGCCTCCACAACTTGGGTAATCTTTACACCTCAAGGCCAGTTGTTATCTTCCGGAGGTATATGCTTAGGTGACACCACAAATAATGTCGCCGAGTATAGTGCAGTTATTGAGTTGCTTCGTGACACCTTGTCATTGGGTATCTCTCATCTCTGGGTCTATCTCGACACTCAACTGGTTGTGTCTCAGCTAAACAGAGTATACCAGGTTAATGATCCAACCTTACATCGATGATTCCTTAGGGTATGTATCTTAGAACAAAACTTTGATTATATTACATGTTTTCATGTTCCTAGGAGATTAAACCAAATTACAGATACTCTAGCTAATCAAATTTTAGATTGGCATCTTGCACACATATGAAAGAACATTGACATAAGAATGTAAATACATTTTTGCACACATGATCCATAAGACACAAAAGATAAAAAAAACATATATAATATCATAAAGTAACCAGAGTACATAGATGGATGCAAGCACCTCAAAAATAGGGCCAATAACGAGTCACAGGGCTTATGCCCTCAAAAAATATATACAAGTAGTGCTCGTGGTACGCAAAAAGTCTAAATAGGTTCAGGGCCTATGGGCCCTATTATATTGGTCCACAACATGGACTAAATGCCTAAACAATAGGACCCACATCCGAGGTGCCCCCACTACATGAGGCTGCATGGATGGCGGCATGTCCTCTATCTCTGCCATCGGGACTGTGAGAGTGAGTGCAGTAAATTTCTGCTCAACTCGTCTAAGTAACCTCTCAGCCTCTCCAACTGGGAGGTTTCCTGCTACTGTTGGTCCCCCGGCAGCGGCAGCCATGGCTTCTGGCTGAGGACGACGCATGTTCCGTGCATAATCGGCAGGTCGCACTGGTCCCACATCTGCATGTAACAAACGTATATCCGTCAAATACTCTAGTATATAAAAAAAAATGATATATATAACAAAAACGACATAAAAATTACTTATACAACAAAAAAACTACAAAGGTGGAGACTTACCCATCTCCCCTCGCTCCTCACCAGGAGGCACGGGTATATCACGATATGTAGAAAAGTCTATCCCTGCATATGGGTAATCCTCGATCACAGGGATCAGCCATGACAGCCATGCAAAAAATTCATCATCGAAGGACTCATTGGTCCTTCCACCACCTTGTCACGGCAGTAATACTTCCCATCTACATACTGTAGGAAAAGAGGCATAATGTCCTCATACCACTTCCCGAGGAATAAAGCTCAGAACTCTCTCGAAAAAGAATGAACACAAAATCGTCCCGAACCCGAAGTTCCTCTGTGTTTGCTGCCAACAATTTGTCAATTGCCTCTTCATACACTCCAGTAGTGTGGTACTCCAGTCAAAAATCTGTGCATTCAAGCACTGGATAACACAGTTCATCTGTGCGTGAGACGCCTGATGCAAGGTCGCTGAACCGGTAATCCACCCAATAAGCAATGATATCACTTGCAACGATAGGTTAGTAATCTTACTTATGGGCACCTGGGAGCTCAAACGGTTTGTCCCAGCCTCACAGTGCAGGGCTATCAGTTCCTCTATGTTATGTGGCCTCAATGGAAACGTCTTGAAATTGACTGGTTCCCCTCTCCTTGAGAGGCCAGTCAAAAAATAGATATCCTTGGTGGTGGGCACCAATGATTTCCCCTCTAGCATGAAGGCCTCTACATCAGGGTGCCAATAGTCAACCAAGGCATTCAGTAGCCTTGGTTGTGCTCGCATAAATAGACATAGGAAGAACTTAAGCAAACCACATTGCATCAATGCGGCCATGACATTTGGATTACAACCAACTCACTAATTGCTTCATGCTCCCTTTCCCTCCAGTGGACATACATCCTGCCAAAACAACCAATTTCAGGAGGGCCAATAACTGCTCTTTAGTTATTTTTTTCTATAAAAGGGGGTCCACGCGTGCTGTCTAGGTGACAGTCACGTGTACATGCGGGCAAGCTTTACTCTGCCTGCGTGGACCTAGGGTCGACCTTTTAAAGGTCGACGCCCACCCAAAAAATGAAATCAAAAGCAAAAATAACGAATTGAATAGCTAGATAGGGGAGTTTGTACTTACTTGGTCCAAGTGGAAGTTCATTTCATCCAATGTAGCTCCTAGAATCACCGCTTTTATCAAAGGGGGTCATTTGGCTCCAGAGTCAATTTCCAAATTAGCAATGGTGATAATGAGCTACCAACTTCTATTTATAGACTTTTTGGCCTCTTTTTGTCACTTTTTTGGCCTCCCTTATCAATTTCTTTATACCAAAAACCATTTAGAGTGATTTAGGAGTTATATCGGAGGGATTTGATCGGGTATTGGGACATTTGTTTTTTAGTTTTGAGAAAATTTTGACAGACCATGAAATTTTTTCCAAGAATCAACTTGAGCATATAGGTTAGGTTACGACCCTGAATTTTGTGTCTCGTTGTCTTTTTTCTCTACTATAGGATCGATCCCATCAGGTTGTGACACAGAACCATCATATATGCTTTAGAAGTTTCACATCTTAGCAGTAGAGCTTACCAGAACATGGATGCCCTAGGTAGGTCTTGGTTGCATTATGGTGTCCATGCCATCTCTAACACACTTTAGGCTCGAGAGTCCTTATAGTCTTTCTTGAATATGAGTTTGAGCCTCATTTTCATGATTCTTCTTCGCTCTTGATCTCACCCATAGGACTCCCAAAAAATAACGAGTTTCCTTTTAAGCCATTTTTAGACCCTCTAAACATGAAAAGATTGCCGAGTGATCTTGTGGCCTTTCACACTCGTTAAACTAAAATTTGAAGTCAAGTCTATCCGACGGTAGTTTACCCCTTTTTCGGCTCGGACGGTCAACTGTACGAACAAAGGTATACTCTATGGAACTTTAGCTCTATAGAAGAGTACTCTTAGGTATAATTTTATCCCTTTTTCGGGCCTGAGGGACTAAACTTACGAAAAAGGAACCCCCACAGAGTCCATAGTTAAACTCTTTTCAGAATCCCTAAAATTGAAAAGATCGTCGAGTGACCTTATTCTTTCACACTCGTTAAAATTGGTCCAGAAGAATATTCCTGACAGAGTCCATAGTTAAGATTTTTTCAGACTCCTTAAAAATGAAAAAATAGCCGAGTGATCTTGTCCTTGTCACACTCGTTAAAATGGTTTTGAATTGACGTCTAATCGGTTCTAGTTTACCCTTTTTAGAACCAACTAGACTATCTTTGAAAAAGGTACCCCAATGGAGTCTCCTTTTATGTTTTTTTAGACTCTCTAAATATGAAAAACCACCGAGCTTGCCTTCTTTGGGCTCGTTAAACTTACATCGAAGGACATTACCATTGTGTGTTTTGTTAACTGCGTTTGCATACCTTATACACCAGCCTTGTAAAAGTTTGTTTCTGCGTCTTAACACCTTTGGCCCCCAGAGGATTTTTCCCAAGTATCATTTTACTAGAACATCAGTCTTGTCCTTTTGCCTTGAGCTTGTATGTTTGCAACACTCGTTCCTCCCTTGTAACGTAATATTCCTTTATTCTTTTTCCACAATTATTGAAAAGAACAAAAAGTCAAATATAACCCCAAAAGAGGAAGGGAAAAGTATTTTCTTTATTGGCATCATAATGAGTCGCCCTTGGATAAAGCACATCTATCCATTTGTTCATCAGACTATGGGATGTAGTACGACCTTAGGAATATTTTCTCGCTATATAGAGTTGTGTCCTCCACTGTTTGGTTATCCTTCCAAACATATGGAGAGTTTGCATTGCCTCCTTCTTCATAGACTTATAATTAACATACATCCTGCTTGAGTCTCATCATTTGTCGTGCTATTGTCCAAGGGAAGTTTGTCACCAAGCCTGAGTCGGCCCCTCTGCAATATGTCTCTTGTCCTCATACCCGACCATCCTGCATATCCAATCAAGTCCTTGTTCGAAATCATTGAAGCCTTCAGTCTGATCATCAAGATTATCAAGTCCATGACCGACGAGCCGTCGAAGACCTCTGGGTAGTGTAGTCGTACACTCATATTACACTCCTACCCGTGTTTTGAAGATTTTGAAGTTGTTGCTCAAGCTCTGAAGATCTCATCTCCAACCATCAGGCTGAATCAACTTCTGGAAGATGGATACTCTATATGTATATCTTTCTAATTTCAATATGTAGCTCCACTGTGTATTGTTCATGGCTACTCTTTGTTGTTATTTGACATGGATCTACAGTGTATTTGATTGGTAGCCATGATTCTATTTTATCTCGAGCATGGGTATGCCCGCCTCAGTGAGACATTTTTTATTTTGCAGATGACACCTTCCAGTTCCTGATCCTTGGGCTCAATCGTTCGGCACATCAGTAAAGATTGGTAATGTATTTCAGCCATCAGATGCTCTTATGACCTCACACATTAGGGTGCATCTGTTATAACCCTAAATTTCACCACACATGCTTACCTGGCATCAGGCCAACTCATATCCCTTCTTTTCCAAAGCACTGCTGAACAACTCTTTGAAAATATTCTTTTATAAAGGCCCATGTGCCCTAATCCATTACAGCATGCGTGTACACGCTGGCTAACCCAAAACAACCTGCATGGACCGACAAAAGCACGAAAAAAGGAAAGTTGTCGACGAAGCACAAAATCTATGGGTGAGTTAACTGAAACTCCTGACCATGCATGGCTGAGGGTTCGTCCAAATACCTAGCTCCTTCTAGCCTATAAAAGAAGGGGTAGGGGTCCCATTTCGAAGAGGAAAAATATAGCAAAGAAACTCTCTCTGTTTACGTATTCCCATTGCCCCAACCCTTTAGCCTTTCCTTGTGCCAAAAGAGATTCAAAGCAAAGCAGTTGGAGGATAGAAGAAGAGGAGCCCAGGATCAGGTTCGAGGAGTGGTGGCGGGTCTCAACTTTTGTAAGTTGACTCATTCAAAGTAATAAAGAAAATGCTCTTTCCGTCCCAATTCATGAACTGTTTATAGTTTGATCAGTATATGTTTGGATTTCTAACCCGTTAGTATATAAGTAGTATGCCTGCATAGTTGTTGCTCGTCTTGGATGCAGGCCAGCTTTGGAAGGAGTATTGCGAACAAGGAATCAAACACAATGCAGGATCGACATCAAACGCTAGGAATGAGGTAGGTTGATCTTTCCATGTATTTACTAAGAAAAGGGGATTTAAATCTAGGGATGAAGGTAGAAAGTAATTTCTCTTCGGTCATATCTGCATGCAAAGTCTGAACTCTATTTGCTAGTCCATCAGGAGTTTTTCCCAACAACACCAATAGATACAGAGACATATTGGTGTTATCCTTCAGGGTTGTTCTGTTTTCCCATAATGCTTCTATCAACTTCAGATGCCAATTCTTCTAGTTTCTATCAGTGTTTTTCTTCAATATCTGCACAAGTGTTTTGTTTGTGGATTCAACAAGGCCATTTCCTTGTGGATAATAATTCGATGATTGACCCATGATGATCCCATATTGTCCGCAAAACTTCGTGAAATTTGACCCAATGAAGACATAACCGTTGTCTATGATAACTTTATCAGGGGCACCAAACCTCGACAGAATATTGGCCTTGAGGAATCTAATTAATTCTTCATCATCAACCTTCTTTAGAGCCACCTTTTCTGGCCACTTCGTGAAATAATCGGTAGTTGTCAAACTGTACATATGCCCCTTTCTATATTTCGTATTAATCGACCCAACAACATCAAGTCCCCACTGGGAAAATGGTTGTTCCACCACAATCGGCTGCAAAGGTATCACAACTTTCTTCATTTTTCCTGAAAACTTGTTGGCCCTTGACCAAGTTTTGAGGATCCTTGGTCATGTTTGACCTATTTTGGGACTTCTACAGGATGTCGAAGGCAGAGCGCAAGTCAAAGTGGATATTGCGGGATCTCGGCCCCTTGTTTAAGGATTTTTGGGTTTTGGGCTATGTAACAGGTATGGGGATGTCAGCTCATGGGTTTACCCATGTTTAGGCCCTTTTTGTAATGTATAAATATAAGTCTAGGTGATGTAAGAAGGAGGATGTTTTTGTACTTTGCTAAGGGCTAAGTGCTAAGTGAAAATTGTAAATACTTCGTGCATGCTATGTTGAGAACTTGCAGAGATAAGTGCAATCAACTGAAAGAGACTGTGTAAAGGCTTAGTGTTGTGACGTATCTCGAAGAAGGAGGATCTAGCGAAGTGTGCATAGATCTTCTATCCTATGTGGAGTAGGATCTTGTGGCTCTGTGCATGTAGGAGATTGACAGAAGACAATAAAGAGAAGAAGAGTTGGTGGACGTAGCCCTAGGTTGGGGGCGAACCACGTATATCCTATGTTGTGGTTTCTTTGTGCATTGTGAATGTTTTATTTCTCATATGATTTATGCTTAGTGTAATTATCTATGCTTAGATGAATATGATATCTTAGTGCCTAATAATGTGAATACGGTGTTAGATCTGATATGTGTTGATATGCTTAGTGCTTGAATATATTAAATATGGATAAATACTGTGATGCTATGTTATTAGGGTTTATTTGCACTACAAACTAAGGTGAAATACTGATGAATAATGACTACTAAGTGCTCTGTTAAGGTGTTATAATGACATATCTGTGTCCCAGCTAGGTTGCAGACACCCGAGTCTTGCAACCACCCTCGCCTCTACCTTGGGTGAGACTTCATCTGCTTCGCAGGTGTTGTTGAAAGGGTCGCTAGTTAGGGTTTTGTTGGTGCGTTGTTGAAGCGTTGAACCCTGGGTCTGCCCCTGTGTGCCAACAAATGGTTCCGTTGTCAAGACCTGAAACTGTGATTGTTGGGAACTAAAGAAAAGAGAAATCTTTGTGCATAGATCTGTTTCCCTAGTGCAAAGTATTCTACTTAACTTATGAAGCTCTGTGCTAAGAAGAGAAGTCAAATTTGAAGAAAAGAGGTAGGATCTTGAAGCTTCATGATCTGATAAAGGTAAGAAAAATGAAAAGTTTTGATTGAAAAGGTAGGATAAGTGGAAATTTTTGTTTCGAAAGTATGAATCTAGGTATGTTTGATAAATTTTGTCCTAGCTTGAAAACTAGGGCACAACTAGAAGAAAGAAGATTTGATATGAGTAGTTCTGATAGAAATGATGAAAGATATGTTATTCCTATGCATAGAAAGTGTTGGATTACTGAGAGGGGGGGTGAATCAGTAATAACGTAATTAATCCTTTTTCTTCAAATGTTATATCGATGTAGAATTATTATCCAATAATGAGCAGTAATAAATAAACAATCACAAACATACACAATACACCAGTGTTTTACATGGAAACCCAAATCGGGAGAAAACCACAGAATGCTTTTTCTTATATGTCTTGAAGAATTACATTCATTGGAAGCACCAACTTCCTTTGTTTTCCAGCTGCAACTGGAAGGAGGCTCCAACCCTCTAGTTTCTCAGGCTACAACCCGAGGGAAGCTCCAACTCCCCAAATATCTGGCTACAACTAGAAGGAGGCTACAACCCCCAATGTTCTCCGGCTATAACCGGAAGGTGGCTACAACCACCTGTCCATGCCCCGTCCTGCCACCCTGAAGTAGAAGTAGAATGATGGAACCACTTCCACACTATCACTGTGAGATATACCACTATAAACCTATACCAATAAATTTGAACCATGCATCAACCATGCATCAACCTGTACCTCAACCTGTAATCAACCTGTACCATAAACAAGTGCATCAACCATGCACCATCCTGTAATCAACCTGTACTATGAACAAGTGCATACAACCATGTGCCAAGTATGTACCAATCATGTTTCAACTACTCATCAACTATGACTCATCAATATGTATCAACATCATCAACTCTACACCTCATGTATGTGCGCCAACTCATCAACTACTTGTCTCAACCATGTACTCAACATGTACCGCAACCAAAATCCCTCATCAATTTCATCATCCAAATATTATTTGTAGCTCTATAATAAACCTGGTGTATATGATCACATTTATGCAAACCTTACTTAGCTTTAAAAACAAGAGACTAGCATTTTCATCAAACTTTTCTTTAGTCTCACATGCCTAGTTTTGGATTAGTCAACAACCCTAACTTGAAGTAATCATAACTTTGAAACTGTAATGTATAAAGATCTGAAACTGATATATAGTGTTCTTCAGTGTTTTTTATGCAATTCCTCCAAGTGGCACTACTTGGAACCTCTCAGGAAAGGAGTTATAGAAACATTGGCATAACTTGCCGAATTCTGGCTTATTCTAGAGAGCGACCTTGTAGAGCGTGCCCCGCAAAAAATATTTAATGAAATGATATGAAAATGTTAAAAAGAATACTAAAGACTGTAACCTAACCAAAAACATTGGTATCACTAAATTTGGATATGTTATGAATAAGTTATGACGTTGTTACCCGAACCACCTGATTTTGACTAGTTTCAAGACTGGCCACAAACCCTATTTTCCACAGAATGTAACTCCCAAAATACAACGCCCCGCAAGATAAATTTTTAACCAAAGATACTTGGATATGTTTTATCACTTTCATATCAATTTCAGGATCTGAATAATTATATAAAAAAATTTATAGTGAAAAGGGTGAGATGACTTGAAAATAACATAGCTTCCTTGCATTTCGACCTTCTTTTCTTCACTTTCCTCTGAATTTAGGATTAGATATAATTTGTATACTTCATAAACCTATATATATTCAAGATGCTCAAGTGTGTTTCAAATGAGAGAGCCTTGCCTCTTATTTATACTCTCCAAGTAGTTTCCTTAAAAACATCTTCTAGGTCACTTGGCCCCACTTTCCTTATTTTAGGGTTGGGTCCACTTCTAATTTCACCATTAAAATTATTATTGAAATAATTTATTTTGTATTCACTTTGAATTATAATACACTCATCAATTCAATTTATTATTTACTTTTTAAAATCTCTTAAAACACTTTGATTACTTTGACCTTTTGGGGCTTCTAGATGACATATGAGGGTCCTCCAACTTCGTAAGGCCATAACTCTCAAACCGTGAGGAGTTATGTGACGTTCTACATACCACCAGAAATGGCATGACATGTACTATCCATATAGAATAGTATTATCTAAAAATATATCATAACTCATACCGTTACCCATAAAACAAACTTGGGTCCATTACCCAAACCTAGGGTCTCCAACTTCTCATGGCCATAACTCTCTAACCGTGAGGAATTATGTGACATTCCACATACCACCGGAAATGACATGACAAGAACTATCCATCTAGGATATTTTACCTGACAAATTCACTTTCCTTCATATTATTATTCCAAAATTAAGCATGGGTTCTCTTACTCCACAAAGCGTCTTTCCATGAGGGCTTTCACCATAAGGGGACCACTTTGGAGTTCATCCATATTTACTTCTTATCAACCATGACAAAAAAATAATGAGTCATATTTACATCAAACACTAT